>ML014186.1:0-86027 GCA_003615045.1 Caulochytrium protostelioides | reverse complement strand
GAGCGCGATGCGAGACCCGCGCCGCGGCTTGGACGCGGTCAAAGAGGCGTCGCAGGAACACGTGCTTGGCGGCCGCGAGCACGAGGTGCGTCGTCAGCCATTCCGACGTCTGCTCTGGGCGAGCGACGGCGGCCGGCGGGGGCGGCGCGTCCACCGCTGTCGCGACAGGCCGCTCGGGAGACGGCGTGGCAAAGAGCGCCATGTAGCCAGGGAGCCCGAGGGGCAGCAGCATCTCGGCGATTGCCCGGCACCCCCGCTGGACCGGTGGCGGCCACGATGCCGTGATGCGGACGACGGCGTCGATGGGGCGGTGGCAGATGGGCAGTCGGATGGGAACCATGCCTGCAGGCGTTGGCGACGCCGTCAGCAGCAGCGGCCGCCCGGCGTCGTGGGCCGGGATAGCGTCCAGCTTCACGGGATCGACGGCATCCGTGTCATTGGCCACATCGATCTCGATGGCGTCGTCCAGATCGTCGTGGCCCGCCCCGTCCATGGCGCGGTCGCGATCGGCGAGCGTGGCCATGAAGACCATGGATGCCGAGGAGAGCGCCGGGGAGAGAGGGGCGTCTCCAAGGTCATCGCTCGCCACACCCGCAACGGGGTCGAGTGCCATCTCGCCCGGCGAAGGCGACGGCGGCGTCGGATGGGATAAGTCCGCGATGGACGACGCTCTCGATAGTGGCGGTGGTCTTGGCTCGAACAGCGTGAGGCGCGGCAATGGCGGACAGGTTACCACGGGCACGGGCGGCGGCGGCGGCACGAGAAACGCGTGTTTCGGCGGGCGTCTCGCAGGCGGAAGCCGCTGCATAAAGTCTTCGAGCAGCGTGCGCGAGCTGATGCGCAAGGTGCGGAGATCGACGGGGTGGCCGTGCTGGCGCATCCAGTGGCGTTCATAGCGGCGCCGCCGGCGGGCGGCCGGCGATGGATCGGCGCGCTCGGCGTCCGAGAGACAGGAGATGATGATACGCGACGCGCGAGTCACAGCGGCACGCACGAGAGGCTGCGCGTGAATGTCGTCGACGAAGGTCGCCATCGGCGGGGAGATCCACAGACCACATGCCTGGCAGTAGATGTCGTCGCCGTACACCGGGGATGGCCGAGACGGCACGCGCGCGCTCTCCCGTTCCGATGGGACATCGCGGGAGTCATGGCTACACTTCGCGTCACTTTCCGCAGGTTGCGCGGCAAGGGTCTCGCAAGCCACAGGCAGGATCGGCGCCATTGGCGACGCGATCTCTGCCTTGACCCTCGGTTCGGCAACGGCTGGCGGCAGCATATCATGGAGCCGTCGGGACCAATCCGTCATTTCCCCCTCTTCAGGGGCTGGGGTCGGCGCGCCGGGGTCGCTCGCTCCCATCGGCCGTGTCGGTCCCATCGTCGGCAGGGCCAGCGGCGTTGAGGGCGTCGAGGGCAGTCTCGACGACGTCGGCGGGACGAGTTGCTCGATAAAGCGACAGAGGCGGACCATAAAGGTTGGCGAGAGACGCGCCACATAGGTGACATAGTCCGGCCGCGGCGGGATGAGCGACGGGCTCAGGTGGCGTAGGACGCGGCGCATCGTGCGAGCGCGGGCGAGTTCGAGAGCGCGGCGCTTGCCAGGGGAGAGGCGCCACCACGCGGCCGCGTCAGCACAGGCGCCCTGGAACTGGGACCGCGACGCGGAGGTCGGCAAGGTCTCCGGCGCGAGGTGGTGCGTGGGGGCGTAGGTTCCGGCGCCATGGAAAAGCGCGTAATGGCCGAGCTGTTCGCAGCACAGACTGAGCACCAGCTCGTGGGGGCCGTCAAGGCTCGCCAGCTCAGCCTCAAAGGCGGCGTCCGGCGTCGCCGGGATCGGATACGGCAAGACCAGTGGGTCCGCTTGGGGGTTCGGCGGCGGTATCAGCGAGTTGGTCGGCGGCGGGAGGGACGTGGCTGCGCGCGGGGTGGATGCCCCCGCGTCGCGCTCTCGCGGTGGCAACGACGGCCGCTCGATCCGATCGACATCCAGAATGGCGATGCTGACGGCGTTCGGCGGGACGCGTGGCGCCTCGGTCCGGGACGCCGAAGCGATATCCCTCGTGACACCCCCATCCGCCTCCGCCTCCGTATCCCTATCCGCCTCCCTGTCCCGATCCCTATCCCCATCGGCATCCGCATCGACCTCCGCGATGGCATCAGATCGCGCAGCACGCACAGCCGCATGGGTCGCTTCAGGTCGGCCGCCGGCCGCTGGCGCCGGCCCCGAAGCGAGGAACGCGGCTTCCTGGCGTCGCCGCAATCGCGTCTGCTTGCCGTACCCTTCGAGCAGCAGGTCTCGGCCATGCGTGGCCGAATGGCTGGATCCTCGCCCGCGTTTGCGTGACTGCGGCTTAGACAGACGGCCCCGGGGGAGGGTGGCCGCGTCCTGGTTCGCGTAGGCCTCGCACTCCGACAGCGGATCGCTCTCGCCGTCCGAGCCAAGATTCCCGCGTGGATCGTCGCCACAGAGATGATGGCCCGGGGCCTCGCCTGCGCCAGGGGCGTTCGGTGGCGCAGCGTATCCGCCGTGCGGACTGCGGCGGGATCGAACATAGCGCGACCAGACGGCTCGCGGGATGAGTGCCGAGCGGGGCTGCGCCAGCTTCGCAAGGTCCGGAAACTGCGTCTGGCGGTCGAGATCGAGCTCGACCGTCTGAGCGGCGGCCTCGATGTGGGTCGTCGAGCCCTTTGGGTCGAGGCGGAGTTCGAGTTGCAGCGGCACGGGCGGGTTGCGCGCCGCGTCGTGGAAAAAGAGCTGGCAGCGGATCCGGCCGGGCGTCGTACCGTGGCGGATCACGTGGAACGGCGGCTGATGCACGTCTTCGATGTGGTGCGGCCGGTACGCGATCGGCAAGAAAAACCTGACCTTGCTGATGATCTCGCCCGGATTCATATGGGTCGGATCGTCCGAGATCAGGAAGGCGCACCACTTGTGGGTGTTGAGCAGGCCTGCGGCGTCGGGCAGACGCAGGTAGGGCGGCGTCCACCGCGCGATCGTGCCATACTTGATCCGCCACTTCAGGTAGAAGCGATTGCCGCTGTCTTGGCCGGGCTGGGCCGACGCGGCCAGCTGGTGCCTCACCCATGCCGGCTGCAGCAGCGAGCCGGGGCCGGCGCCATCCACGCTCAAGAATGCATCGGCCCCATCCGCCTCCGCGTCCGCCGTGAGATCCGCGATGATCGGAAGATCGAGCGGCAGCGACGCGGGGTCGGGCGGTTCGATCGCATCGTCGTCTGACGACTCGTGGACCGGGACCGCGGCGCCGCCCACCGCGAAAGTCTTGCAGGCCGGGCGCAGGCGAACGAACCGCCGGTTCGTTAGCTTCCCCTTCCGGTGGTCGGCGTCAGCCTCGGTGTCGGTGTCGGAATCAATGACGATCGGCTCGGCGACATCGAACTCGCGAATCGTGGGCTTCGTCTTGGCCCGCAGGGCGGCTTGTGCCTGCGCGTCACGGACCTCGTCCGGCGTTGCGCCCGTCGCGACGCCCCAGGCGTAGAGCAGATTGCGCGGCATGGCCACAGCGTCGTCGACCAGCACGGTCGCGGCGGGCACGGGCGCGGCGAGCATGGACGGCGGCGGCGGCACGGCAAGTCCTGGAATCCCGCGCGCATGGCGGCCGACCACCGATGCCGTCGCCTCCGAAGTGTCCGATCCGGCATCGCTGCTGTGATCGGAGGGGCCCGAGTCAAACACATCTTTCTCGACGCGGAGACGCGGCCGCGGCTTCGCAAGCAAGGCTTCGGCGCGCTGGTCGTCGGGATCTGGGCGCTCGGGCAACCCCCACGGCGCGGGCCCATTCAGAGCGAGGATCGAGTTGATGAGGGCGACTGTCGAGGCCGTCAGCTTGAAGCGACTGCCGAGGAGACTGGCGATCGCGGCGAAATCGCGTGGCGTCAAACTCGGGCCCACCGTGGTCCCGACGCCACTCGGCATGCCGGCCTCCGCCCGGAAGAGCGCGGGATGGGAGTTCGGCAGAGACACGGTCGTAGCACCCGGGGTCACCTGGGTAGCACCATTAGCACCACCGCCACCACCAGCAGGAACCGTCATCATGTCGCTAGTGAGAGGCCCCACCGCTGGCGGGGGCGCTGAGGGCTCCGGGGCCGGTAGCGGGGGCGGCCGGCGGTGATGGTCCGCGAGCGACTGTGCCAGCGGCACGTTATCTGTCCCGCTGGACAGCCCCGCGCGCACCGGCATGCGGCGGGCGAAGTTATCGAGCGGCACGTCGGTGGGCTCGACCGGCGTGCCGCAGATCCGCGCAGCCTCCTGGTGGCTGGGGAGTTCGACATCGCACTTGATGCGGCAGTGGTTGATGAAGCCCTGGAGCGCCAAAAAGTCCCCGCGGCCGCAGCGCGGGCAGTTGAGGCGGACATAGACGCCATCGTCTTCGCGCCGCGCATACAATGCGGTCGCCACAGCGGCCACCGGTCGCGGCTCGTGGGGGGCGATGGTAGCAGCGGCGGCGGCGGCGGCGCCACCGCCGCGGTCGGCGGAGACGGACGTCGGGGACGGAGTGAAGGATGGCGGCGGGGGCGAGGCCGTGCGCCGACCGCCTGGCCGAAGGGGCGATCGTCGCGCCGGCTCGTCCGCGGCGGTGGCCGCAGCGGCAGCAGCAGCGGAGGCGGCGGACGGGTCATGTGGCGACGCGCCGTCTGCTGGTGCATCGGTGCCCGACGCAGGGTGGGGCAATGCTCCCGTGAGGCCAAGCGAGTCAGCGAGGGTCGCGAGGTGATGCAGTCCCCACGGGAGCCCTGGAAAATACGGCGGCGGCGGCGGGGTCTGCGAGCGTGACGGCGACACCGTCCGTCGCGGGGGCGTTGCGCTCTCACGCGCTGCTTGGGCGGCTTGCGTAGCGGCGGCTTGTGCGGCGGCAGCGGCAGCGGCAGCGGCAGCGGCAGCGGCAGCGGCAGCGGCGTGTGCCTCCCGTAGCGCGAGTTGACGCGCGGTCAACGGCCGTTCGGGCGTGGCCGGTGGCGGCGGTCGTGCTGGCGGCGGTCGTGCTGGCGGCGGTGCCGATGCCGGCACGGGTGGCGGTGGCGGTGGGTCAACGGGAATCATCGCTTCGGCCACCGTCTCCGTCGCCGCCGCCGCGGGTTCGTTGACGGGGAGGGTGCCTGCGATGGGGAGGCGAGGATCGCGGTGGCGCAGCACATACTCGAGCTTGAGGAGAAGCTCCTGGCCGAACGCGAGTTCGCTGCGGACGAGGGCCAGTTCCTGGCGCTTCATGAGCAGCTCGAACTCGAACTGCTCGGCTAAGCGCTGGCGGATGGCGTCAATATCGGCGCTGGTGCGGAGCTGCAGCCGCGGGAGGTGTGATCGGGCGCGCGGCCCTGCCGCGACCGCGGCTGTCGTGCCGAGAGGCCTGGTGGCCGGAGCGCCGGTCGCCGCCTCGGCGGTGGCCGACCGTGGGGACGCCAGCGCTTCCACCGTCGTCTCGCGTCGCTGGGTCGCGCTCATCGCGTCGCGGCGCTGCGGGACGGGACGGTAGAGCCTCGGCAGCGCCTCGCCATCGCTGCCGCCGCCTTGGAGGGTCAGCGGCGTCGACGGCGCGGTGGATTGCGCGGCCGCCGCCGTCCGCGCCGCGAGAGGCGCGGGGTCCTCGGCCTCGTCCGAGGCCGCAGCGTCCCGGGGGTCGGGCCGAGACGGCAGACGGCGCGGGGAGCCCGGGGGACTGCTAGGGCTGCTGCCAGCGCTGCTCGCGGGACGGTTGGCGCGGCCTGCGGCTCCGTTCGGACGGGTGATGGCCATGCTGGACGGGACCCCCGCGCGGCAGCGGCAGCGGCAGCGGCAGCGGCAGCGGCAGCGGCGATGGCGACGCCTGCGGAGGATGACGCGGGCCGAGCGGTGACCAGGGCATGGCGGAGATCCGGGACGGCGGGAGCCGGGTGAGACGATCGGGACTCCCCGGAAAGCTTATCGCGAAAGCTTATCATCACCTGGAGGGTCCCCGGCGGACCGCCGACCGACCCTGGGAGGCAGCGGGATTCCTGCCCCCGCTTTCGCGGGTGAATGGCGTCGACCGCCTCGGGTCGCGATCGAATAAGGTTTGGAGCGCGCGACGGGTCGGTACGTGTCGCACTCCGGGGTCTCCGAGCGGCCGTGTCGTCTGTCGCGTCCCCGCGGGGCAGGAGAGCCGTGGCCGCAGGACCCGGTGCGAGCATACCACGGGATGCGCATGGGCACGTGCCGTCGGAGCCTCGTCGTCGGAGGCGGATCGCCGCAGTCACAGCGAAACCCCAGCACGGCGACGGGGCCATGCCTCAGGAGGCGCAGCACGTCCAGCCGGCGCGCCTCGGCGCCCTCACGGAACACGACCGGACGCCGGACGAGCGGTGGCGGGGTCATGGCCTGCGAGGCGCGGCCACACGCAGACCGACCGGCACGGCGGTCTTGCGGGGCGCCGCCGTGTCCTCGCACCCGCAGAGCGCGTTCCCGGCGGCCTCCGGGGGGGGCGGTGCCCGCTCCGGTCGCTGGCTCGATCGATCGTTCTGCGCCGGGATCGCCGTTCGGGCCGCCGGCAGGACGATCGATCACGCGTGGCCGCGGCGTCGAGGCCCGCGCTCAACGCGTGCGGGTCACTCAACGCGGCCGCCTGCCGAAGCATCTGTCCCCTGGACATCGGCCGATTCCGGTCGGCCTCGGCGTCTCCGCGGTCGCCACCCCCCACGGAGCCCTCTCTCGACGGCCGAGCCCCGTGTTCTTGCCGTGGATACGCCCGACTGGAGACGGGTCCGATCACGCGGTCCCTTGCCCTCGGTATGTCACGAGCACGTGGCCGTCCTCTTCTCGTCACCATTCATTCATTCCGCTCGCCCGACGACGCTGGTGCGCTGGTGCGAAGCAGACACGCGATCCGTGGACCTAGCAGTCCTGACCTTGCGGGGGCTGGACAGCAGATCCAAGTATCTCTTGGGTGAGAAAGACACACGCTCCCTTCCGTTTATTAAGCGCTGCTGATTCCTCGGTATCGTCTGCTCGGTATCGTCTCACGCTGATCGCAAACCACACTGATTGCGGGCCGCCCGTTGCGCATCGTTGACGGTCCCGCCGTCCCATTGCATCGCATCGTACCGCATCCCATAGCCCGGCGACCATCTCGTTTCTGTTGGCGTTTCCTTGGTTCGTGACGCTCGCCAAGACTCGTTCCGCAGGCAATGGATTCCTCCCTGCCGTCAGGCCCCCGGCCCGTATCGAGGGCCGACAAACCCCGGCCGATCAGCGCAGCGAGCCCGATGCGTGCCGTGCCGCCCTCACCCGGCGGGCCTGGCAGCAGCAGCATGAGCAGCGCAGCGCCACTCGCGGCGCCCGCCGTTCCTGCCACGACGAGCAGCCACCAGGACGGCATGATCGCCGCCCAGCGGCAGCACCTCGACACCGTCATCGGCCAGTTCCGCACCTCGTCCGGGGCGGGCATCCAGCGCCACCGCGCCGTGCTGGACACGATCCGCGATGTGCTGCTCGATGCCGCGCAGCACCTCGAAGCCGCACTGCAGCAGGCCGGCCATACCTTCGACGCCGACGTGGTTCGCGCCCTCCAGCCCGTGCTCGTCGCCCACGACGCGCCGCCCGCCGACGCCAACGCCGCGGTTGCCGAGATCCAGCATGCGCTGGGCAGCCAGCCCGACCGCGCCGCCGATATGGTCCAGGTCTTTGTCGACGGCGCGCTCCTCTGGCTCCAGACCACGTGCGACAATGCCTTGCGCGAGCGCGAGGCTGACACCCTCACGCTGGCCGACCGGTTGGCCAACAACCAGTTCGATCGGCAGCTCGCCTTGCGCAAGAGCCACAGCCAAACTGCAGATCTGACGGCGTCAGTGGCGCCCGCTGGGCCGCCCCCCGTGAGCGCAAGGCCACCGCCGCCGCCACGTGTGATCTCGCCGGACCGCGCTGCGCCGCCGGACCCGTCGATGCCGACACACGCCGCGGCCGTGTCACCGGCCCCGTTGTTCGTCACCGACGGTGCCCCAGAGCCCGCACCCGCGGATGGAATTGGGAGTCACGTGGGACAGCGTCCGCCGCCGCCACCACGCATGAATAGCCCTTCCCGTCTGACGGCGGAGCTGCCGCCAGCACCGGTCGGCAGCATGGCACCAGCGCCGGCGGCGTCGGTGTCGGCGGCCGCGCGGTCGCCCGAGAGCCCCGAGAACCCGGCCGCGCGTCAGGAAAAGAAAACCAATTTTGCCGCCGATCTGAACCGGATGCTGGCCGCGCCGCCGGCGCCCTCGCGCCGCACGAAGCCGGCTGCCCTGTCCGATGAGGAGCATCCCGACGTGGAGGAGGAGGAGGACGACGACGACGGTGCAACGGCGACGGCGGCCGGAGGCGGTTTCCTCGCGCCGTCGCGCGGCGGCCACGAGCGCGATGTCTCGGAGGATGACCGCTCGCGTGCCGGGGACGGCGAGGACGGCGAGGCGTTGGAGCCCGAGCCCACGATCCAGCGCGTCACGCAGGACGCCCGCCTCGTGCATCTGGACGTCGATCCTCATCAGATGACGGCCCATTCGCGCGCCGCCTCGTACCACGCGCTTCCCGAGACGATGTCTCGCACGGCCTCGAACGATGCCCTTGCAGCCCCGGCGGCAGGCAGCGATCCGCCCATGGCGTCCAGCGGCGCCGTGGCGTCGACGCTGCCGGCGTCGATCGCGACCACGGGTCTGCAACCGAGCATGCCCAGCGTCACGGGGCCTTCGCCCTCGCAGGCGCACGGCCTGCCCGAATCGCCGGCGCACAAGGACAAGGAAAAGAAGTCCGGCATCCGCGGCATGCTCAGCCACATCACCAAGTCTCGGCCGAAGGCCGCGCGCCGCAAGCACACCGTCTCGGGATCCGAGACGGCTTCGGATGCCGCCACGAGCAATGAGACGAGCGCCCATCTGCTGCCCGACGGATCGGCATCCGATGGACTTCATGCCCCGGCGGCCGCAGCGACGCAGGCAATGGCGCCACCGACCGCCATGCCCCATGCGGTCTCCCCCGCGGCGGCCGCAAACCCGGTGACCACGGCACCGGTCGCGGCGGCCGGAGGGGCCCCGCGTCCGAACCCTCGTCCCCGCCCGTTGGGCCGCGATGGCGACAGCGATCCGCAGCAGCGGCTGTCGATGCTCTCGCAGACAGGGTCCGTGACAGGCGACCCGATGGACGCGACGGCCAGTGGCGCGCACGGCACGCATGTCGAGGCATCGTCTGCCGCCGCCGCCGCGCCGCCGCCAGTCCGACCGCGCCCGCCGCCGCCGTCGCGCGTCGCGCGGCCGACGTCGCAGATAAGCACGGGATCGATGGGCGGCTCCGAGGCGGGCGGCGTTGAGGCCGTCCGTCCGCGCCCCCCCACGGGAACGGCGGGGGCATCGCGACCCCACACGTCGTATGAGGACAGCGAGCCGTCCCGCGCGGGCCTGCGGCCCGGCGACCGGCTGAGCACGCTGAGCCATGGCCCGCTCGGGTCCAGCGCCGAACCGAGCGCCGACACCGAGCCCCCTCACCCCCACGGCGCCGAGACGTCCGAGGGTGGCCGCGCGGACGTGCAGGAGCCCGGCACGAACCCATCGCACAGCGGGTCGAACGAGTCGCTGCGCACGCCCGGCGGCAAAAAGATCCCGGGCGTGTTCACCGGCGGGCACGCGGGTCTCGCGGCGATGGCTGCCGCCGTCACGGGGATGCGGCCGCAGCACCCCCGCCACCCGTCCACCGACGACGGTGAGTCGGCCGGCTATGGCCACGGGCATGGGCACGGCCACGGGCACAGCCACGGGCACAGCCACGACGACGCCGTCCCTGAGGCCGACGAGACGACGGAGCCTGGCGCGATTCTGCCGCCACCCCGCCGCGTCTCCCAGACCCCGGAGCAGGCCATCACCGCGGGCGGCCGCAAGATGCCGCCCGGCGCGGTGCCCATCTCGGGCGGCGCCGGCGACTATGGCCACATGAGCCACGCCGCCGCGAGCGGCGGCCTCCGGCACACGGGGAGCGGCTCGGCCGCCGCGTCCTCGACGGGCAGCGGCGCTGCTGGCGCCCCAGCCGGCTCCCCGGTGACGGGCCCGCTGTCACCCGGCGCGGCGGCGGCGGCGGCGGCAGCGGCGCCGCCGCCGACCAGCTATGTCCCGGCGCCGCCGCCGCTGCTCGCGCTGAAGCGCAAGGAGAACTCGGTGAGCGGAGACGACCGGGCGATCGAGCGGCAGGCGATCGACTGGCTGAACGCCGGGCTGCAGCAGGGCGCGGCGCACTGGCCGGACGCGCGGCTGAGCGAGCCTGGCGCGACGCCCGGCGCGAGTGGGCTCTACACGGAGCTCGGGGACGGGCTGAAGCTGATCTGGGCGCTCGAGGGGTACACGGGCCAGAGCGTCGGGCGGTACAACAAGCGCGTGATGCTGCCGGCGCAGAAGGTGGACAACCTCGCGGTCGCGCTCGCCTTCCTGGCCGCGAACGGCGTCGAGACCGCCTTCTGCACGCCCCACGATGTCATGGAGGGCGACCGCAGCAAGATCCTCTCGCTGTTCAACCACATCCTCAAGCAGTTCCCCCTCCGGGCTCCGGCCTAGTCGAGTCGCGTCTCGCGCGGCCGGCCCTGCTCTCAGGCGCAGGTCGCAGACCCATGGGGAGGTTCCCATCGACGGCGTCTCTGTCCATCATCGCACGCTTCGTCTCTCGTCTCTCCCTCTCCCTCCTTCTCTCTCTCTCCCCTCTCTGTGTCTCAGACGCTCATCGAGGGCGGTGTATGCGAGTCGTCGAAGATATCGAACAACACACCAAAAACACATGCAGATGCGACAGTTCAAAACCATCTATGAGGCAAACTACAAAAAAAAGGAACGGGAGGAACTGTCCACATACATGGAGGGGAATTCAACGTCCAAAAGAAAAAGAGAACATGCGGGGGATCGAAAGGAGCTTATGGCGTCTCCATCACGCCCGTCGCGCCGGCCATATCCATGCCGTCCAGATCCAGGTCCAAGTCCAGGTCCAGGTCCTGCGCGGGCGGTTGGCCGATCGACTGCGTCACGGCCGCCGTGTTCATGGCGACAGCGACCGCAGCACGCGCCCAGTCCGAGGGCAGCAGGGCCGCCGCGGCCGCACTGGCCGCGTTCATGTCCAGCTGCGCGGCCGAGGCCGGGGCGGACGAGGAGGCTTCAGCTGCGGGTGCGGCCGCAGACGAGACCACGGCGTGGGACGTCTCCGCCGCGGTGGGAGCCGCATACAGAGCCGCCTGCGCCGCAGGGGCCATCCAGTCCCAGCCCAGCTGCGACATGAGGTAGGCCTCGTCATCGTCGTGGGTCTGGTCGGCTGGGTGTAGGGGCACATCCATGGGGTGCTGCGTCCAGGCCGCCGCCAGAGTCGAGCTGCCGCCAAACAGCGCCTTCAGCGTCGCCTCGTCAAGCGCCGGCGGGAAGGCCGGCGCCGTCGCCGTCGCCGACGACGACGCCGCCGCCGTTGAGGAGGGCATTTGGGGCGTGGGCGCCGGCGTCGACGAGGGCATTGTCGCCGACGGCGAGGTGAGGACCAGGTCCGAAAAAGGCAGGGCCGAGACACGCGGGTCGGTGGCCGCGGTGGGCGGTGCCAACAGCGGCTTGCCTGCCGCGGCAAAGCGCGAGGCCGCCGTTTGGGCCGCATTCGTCACGATCGGCGCGGCCGCCGGACGGAAGCGCGACTGGCGGTGGCGCGAGCGGTACACACGCATCACATCGTCCTCGTCCTGCGTCGTGTCGTCGCTCTCCGGTGTCGGCACGTCAGCAGTCGTCGACGAACGGTGAGTCATGGACGACGGCGTCGACACCGCCGGGCTCATGGCCGTTGCGGTGGCCACGGTGGCCACCGGCGGCGTCATCGGGTCGGTCAAGGTGGACACCGTCTGAGGTGCCGCAGCGGCCGCAACGGCAGCCGCGGCCGCAGCCGCAGCGGCAGCCGCCGCTGCTTGCTGGCGGGCTTGCTCGAGCTGCTGCTTCAGCGATTCGAGCTGAGCCGTCAGCATGGCATTCTCGCGCGACAGGGCCTGGGTCTCTTCGGCAGGGTCAGCCGTCACCGACGAGGTGCGCGCCGGGGTCGACATAGTCGACGGCAGAGGCGTCGCCTCCTGCTTGACCATGGGCGAAGCGGTCGCCGACGGCGAGGGCGAGGAGGAGGCAGCAGACGACAGCTTGCTCCGGCGCAGGGCGTCATTCTCGCGTTCCAGTCGCGCATTGCGAGATTCCAGCTCACTAATGTAACGCTTCTTGTTGTCGCGAGACATCTGCGCAGCCGCGCGGTTACGGATCGCCCGCAGACGCGCCTTCTCGGCACGCTCGGTCGGGGTCAGCCGGTGGCGCTTGACGGGCGCCGGTGCCATCGGGTCGTGGGCGGTCACTGCGGGCGCTGTAGACTTCTTGCTCGGCACCGCCTTCGTGGCAGCCGTCGTGGCGGCAACCTTGGCTTCGGCGCCACGGGTGTGGCGAGCCGGACTCGAAAGAGCAGCAGGGGCCTTCTTGGTCGTGGCCGCCGGCTGGTGGCTCAGACGACGTCGCTTGGGCGCCGAGTTCAGGGTAGGCGACGGCGATGACTCGTCATCCTCGTCATGGAGCGAATGGGTCGCCGACAAGGGAGACAGCATCGCTGCCTTGGCCGTCTCTGGGGTCCCGTGGGACGAAGCGTCCTCATCTGCCGCCGCCATCCCGGCGCCGTCCAGATCACCTACATTCGACTCCTCGTCACTGTCCGAGTCCAAGGCGTCGCTGTCCGACGCATCGTCATCGTCATCCTCCGGCGCTGCGGCTGGCACCACGTGGTCGACCGCATGGTCATCCAAGTCATCCGAAGCCACATCGAACATCATGGCGTCGTCACGTGCGAGCTGCGAGGCCGGCGTGGTCGGGTGCGACTCCTGAGAAAGCGAGACAAACGTCGACGGCGCCGGGCTGCCCGCTTCCGCAGGTCGGCTCTCGACACCGTCGGCAGTGGCAGCCGGGCGCCGTGCCTGCGGACCCATCGCGGCGGGCATTGCAAAGGCGTTCGGGTTGACGGTGATAGGGGCTGGGTTGTTTGTCGGCGCGACCGCCGGCTGCGCCGAGTCCGTGGACGACGCCACCGAGGTGTTCGGGTGGGTCGCCAACATGTCCAGCACCATGCGCGAGATGCCTGAGTACGAAGGCTGGGTATCAACCGATGCAGAGACGGCCGGGGTGTTGTTCTGATTGTTGTTGTTGTTGGCGGCAGCGGCAGCGGCAGCGGCAGCGGCAGCAATGGCCGCGGCGGCAGCGGATGGCGACACGACCAGCGGTGCACCATCCGGACCCGGTCGGCCGTTTTGGAAAGCGTTCATCTGTTGCAGCTGAAACTGCAACTGTTGCAGCTGCTGCAGCTGATGCAATTGCTGCATCTGCTGCATCTGCTGCTGCGTCGGATATCGTGTGGGGGGCAACGGCCGCGCCGGCTCAGTGGAGTCGGCGCGCTCTGGCGCGGCTCTGGCGGGTGCCGGCGAAGCGGCAAGATGGGGTGCTGATGCCGACCGACCGCCGGCGACCATCAAGGTCGGGGTGACGGTGGCTGTCGGCGACAGCGCGGGAGCCTCGCTTTCGCGCGACGAGAGGCCTCCGCCCTCAAAGTCGTTAAAGTCCAGGGTGTGTCCAGCATTAATTAACGGCCCGGCCCGCCTTGGGGTGGGAGCTGGTGCCGGCGTGGCATCGGCCTGTCGGGGCTGGTAACGTTGGACCGCAATGCCGTGTCGCGACGACTGGCCGGCGGGGCCGTGTGCATAGGGGCCCCCGGTCGCGTGGTGGTGCGGGGTGTTGAAGACGTTAGCGATGGCGCCAAGGTCGCCGCGCTGGTTGGACTTGGTAGGGTTAGCGGCACGGATCATGGGGTCTGGAGAGGCCCACATGGGGTTGCCGCCGTCGCCCGAGAAGACGGGCAGGAACGAGGGCAGCATGGACGGGAAGATGCCCTCGGCCACCCAGGGGTTGAGCAGGGAAGCGTGGTCCATGGTGTCGGACGTGTCGCTCGTGAGCGACGGGGACGTGGTCTCGACCGGCGAGTGCTGAATGATGCCGGCGTCAGAAGGCACGGCGAACGGGGGTGTCGTGATGACGGGGAGCACGGTGGAGGGCAGGCAGGCAGGCAGGCAGGCACCGTCGTGTGATCGATCGCCGTTGTGATGGGACTGGTTGATGACAACGGCGGAATCGCCGAGGCCCGTCGACTGCGAAACGCGGGCGCGGCCGTCACGGGCCGTCCACGAATATACCTGCCTGGGCTGTGAGCGTCGAGAATGGAGAAGGACCCCAAGAAGCTGCCGTTGAAAACACACACAAGGAAGCGGAGCACTGGTGTTCGGTAGAGATCCAGAGAGACCAGCGGTCGTTGGTTGGCTTGCACGGCGGGACGATCGATCGTTCTCTCGTGCCTCGCTGGCGGGTGCGCTGGCGGCACCGCGTTGTGGGGACGCCGCGTGCGCGGCCGCGCGCGCGGGCTTTATAGCGGCGGGCCGCGCGCGCCTTGCCCGGGTCAGGCGACCGCGGCGGTGGCCGCCGAACGCCGTCGTGCGCGCGGGCCGTTCCGTTCCGTCGGCGGCCACCGCCCACGGCCGCGCCACCCATGGGGCCGCCCGATGACAAATGAGCGCCGCGGCCGGGCCGCGTGCTGCGCCACCCAGCGCGCGGGGCCGGTCGGAAGCCGTGTGCCCGCTTCCGGCGCCACTGCCACCGCCACCGCCACCGGGTGGCGCAGTTTCCGGCCGCCGTGCACCCTCCGCTAAGCCCCCGCGGCCCGCCTGCCGCGCGTCCCGCCGCGAACCACCGGAGGGCGATGGCGCGCGGCGAGGGCGATTGGCGATGGCGAAGGCGAGGCCGTCGGCGGCTGAACGCGCAACGTGGCCATTCCGCGACGACGGCGGTCGGATGAGCCGCCGCATGCGCCGTCGCATGGACCAGCCGCCGCCGCCGCGCGCCATGCGATGATGGCAAACCCTCCATCGACGTCACCCCCGGATGCGAAGGAACCGCGCCCCTATCAGGGTCACCCCGCACGCGCGGAACGGCCGCAGGGCGGGTGTCGCGACCGATGGCCGGCCACCAAGCCGTCGCCGTAGGAGCCGCCCCCCGGGGCGGATCGGCACCACGATCCCTTCACGACCCCGGGCGGGGGCGATGGCCCTCCAGCGTCGAGACGTCGTCCCAGAAGGCCACCGCCCACGCCTTCAGGTCCTCTGGCTCCACATCAGAAGCGTCGCGGTCGTCGGGGTCGTCGTGGTCATCGCGGTCATCGCAGTGGTCGCGGTCATCGCGGTCATCGCGGTCGTCGTGGCCATCCTCCTCGTCGTCCCGGACGTTGTAGTTGCGGATCGAGCGCAGCCGCTGACGCGTCGATCGGACACGACCGCGCGCGCCCGCGCCAGGCGCGGCGGGCGTGCTGCGCGACGTCCGAGCGGCGGAGGCGGCGGAGGCGGCTGCTGGGACGGCAGCAGTCGCCGGTCGCGGGGTCGACCCGGACGAGGCGGCGGCCGGGGTCCGCGCCGCAGGCGCCGCCCGCAGCGTCGCTGCCGACGGCCGCGCCGCGGCGGGCGGCCCCGACGCCACGGGCCGGGCGTCACGCGCCGTGCCCCCGGGTCCGGCGTGCAGGGCCACGCCGTGGCCCTGCACGCCGGACCGCCGCGCCGCCGACGCCGACGGGAGCGACGCCGCGGCCGACGCCGCGCCGTCGCGACGCGGCAGATCGACGGCGCTCGTCGACCGCGCGAGCGGCGCGGCCGTCTGCGTCGCGGCGTCGCGCGGCGCCGCCGCGGCGCGCCGCGCGTTCGCCAGGTCGAGCAGCTGCCGGTTCTCGCGGCGCGCCGCCGCCAGGCGCGACGCGCACGCGAGCAGCTGCTGCCCCGTCTGCGCGCGCTCGCGCCGCGCGCCGGCCAGCGCGCGCTCGACCGCCGCGAGCCGCGCGTCCGACTGCTGCGCCAGCCGCGCGAGATGCGCTTCGTAGTGCGTCTGGATCGCCGCCTGGATCGCCGGCGAGAGCACGACGGCGCCGCCGGCCGCGCCCGCCGCGGCGTCGGCGCCGCCCGCCGTCGGCGCGGCGGCGCTCGCGGCCAGCAGCTGCAGGCGCGCCGACTGCAGCTCCGTCTGCGCGGCCGCCAGCGCCGCCTGGAGCCGCGCCGTCTCATCTGCCTGCGCCGCGTCGCGGTCGGCGTGGTCGCGCTCGCGCGCCTCGTGCTGCTGCTGCTGCAGCGCGACGACGTCCGCAACGGTCGCTTCCATGTCGCGGCGCATCGCCGCAATCGTCGCGCGCAACGCCGCATTCTCGGCTTCCAGCGCGCTGCTCGGCGGCGGCGGTGGCGGCGGCGGCGACACGCGCTCGCCGCTCGCGGCCGCTTCCGCGGTGCGCATCTCGGCCTCGCGCGCCATCAGCGCCGCCACGTGCTGCTCGAGCGCCGCGAGCTGCGCATGCGCCTGCGCTTCCCGCGCCGATGCGGCGTCGCGCCCGCCCTCGAGCTCGGCGGCCCGGGCTTCCGCCAGGTCGAGGTCGCGCTGGCGCTGCTGGCGCTGCTCAATGAGGCGCTGGCGCTCGGTCGCCCACGCGTCCTGCAGCGTCCGCAGCGCCTCCTGGTGCTGCTGCGCCATCTCGGCCAGCCGGCGCTGGGTCGTGTCCACCTGGGCCTGCAGCTGGGTCTGCGCTTCGCGCGCCGCGGCCACGTCGGCCGTGCGACGCGCGAGCTTCGCGCTCAACCGCTCGAGCGCCGCCTCGGCGCCCGACTGCAGCTCCTCGACGTCCTGGCGGTGCTGCGTTTGCGTGGCATGTAGCTCGGACTGCAGCGCGCGGACGTGGGACTGCAGCGCCTGCACGACCTCGTGCTGCTCCTCGGCGGCACGCGCGGCCATGGCGAGCTCGTGCTCCGCCGACGCGCGCTGCTGCTGCAGCGCCTGGTCCCGCGCATCGCGCTCGATCGTCAGGTTCGCGAGCGCCGTCTCGAGCCGCGTCCGCTCCAGGGCCGCTTCCCGCGCCGCCTGGGCCAGCTCGGCCGCATGGGCTTCTGCGGCCGCGGCCAGCGCCTCCTTGGCCGCGCTGAGCTCGTACGCCACGTGCATGGCCGCTTCAGCCTGCTGCGCCACGTGCTGCTGGTGCTGCTGCTCGCTCAGCCGCAGTGCGGCCTGGTGCTCGTGCGCGAGGTCCTGGCGCACGCGGCGGGCCTCGCGCATCGCGGCGGCATGGTCGAGCGCGGCGGTCTGCAGCTGCTGCTGGAGCTGCGCGACCGTTTCGGCGTGCCGTTGCGCCTCGTCCCGCGCCTGCACGGCGCGCGCCCGCTCGTCCTGCTCGGCCGCCTGCGCCGCGGCCACGTCGCGCTCCAGCGCCTCGAGCTCCGCATCGCGCTGCGCGAGCAGATCCAGATTAAACACAAAGTCGGCCGCCAGCTCGTCGAACTGCTGCTGCAGCGTCGCCGACGCGGCGTCGCGCGACGCGATCTCGTGCTGCAGCGCGTCGAACGCGGACACGAGCTGCGAGTCGCGCTGGGACAGGATCGTCGCGATCGCCGCGGGCATGGCGGCGCTGGCGGCGCTGGCGGCCGGCGGGGAGGCTGCTTCGGGCGCGGCCGTGGCGAGCGAGCCCGAGGACCGCGTGGCCCAGGCGCCGGAGCGTCGCGCGGGATGGCCGGCAAGGGCCGGCATCGACTGCCCGAGCCTGCCCGCGGCTTTGAGCGCCGTCGGGCCGGAAGGCAGCGCGGTGGACGACCGCCGGGGCGCGGCCGTCGCGGCATGGTGCGCCGCGGCATGCTCGGCGACCGTCGCGCCCGCAGGCGCGTTCGCGGCGTCCGTCGCGTGATGATCCACGGCGACGCTGGGGTCGTGGTCGTGGTCGTGGTCGTGGTCGTCGGGATGCTCGGGAGGAGGGTGGGGGCCGCCGTCGCGGGGCCCGGGGATGGGCGGGTCGAGCGACATCGTCGCTGTGCTGGAGGCGGCCGGGCCAGAACGGCGGTCTGTCGACGGCGGCGTCGACAGACGTGGGCAGGCGGCCGCAGATCAGCCGCCGCGCATCCAGCAAGAAGGACGGTGGGCCAGCGCACGCGCGTGCGCTGTGGAGACCGCGTCGAGCGGCGGCGCCAGGGCGGATCGAGCGGAGGTGCCGAGGGCGGAGACGGCCGATCACGCACGGCCGAGAGGGGATCAGGATCAGGATCATCAGCACGCTCGATGCAGGTCATCAACAGGGGCTTGGCCTCCGCTGGCAGGGGCTTGGCCACGCGGCGCGTTGTCGCTGCGGCCACGTGGCCGACGTCCTGCGCGCTCCGAGCATTATCTCCGCGCTCGCGGCGCGGAAGCTCCGTGGCGAGCGGTTGGTCGGCCGTGGGCCCTGTGGTGCTGCGCCACCACGCCGTGCCGCCTTCGAGCCCGTGCCCGTGCCCGTGCTGGACGGTCGGGGATCGCTTCGGACAGGTCGCGGCGCGACTCGACGGAGTATGGTGTGGCAGGCGAGCGCCAATGATGGCGGCGGCGTCGGCGGAGGCCACGACCACCGCGGTTGCTTTGCCGCGGCGCGGCATCCGCGACGTCGGCGTCTCTCACCGCCAAGCCTGCCGCTCCTTTATTTTTTCCTTTTCGCGCCTTTGCCTTCGCCAGTTGACGGTGGCATTCGGTGGCGGCGAGAGCCGCGGCGCCGCTGGTCTCGGCGGGACGGCGAGACAGAGGCCGTCGACACGGCGCGTCGGTTCGTCCATCGCCGTCAGGGGTCTTTCCGCCTCGGCGTCGAATGGCGCACCTGGCGCACCGCGCGAGCACGGTTCGCGCGGAGTCGCCTACCAACCCTGAAATGTCCACCTGGGATGTGGACCGAGGGATGGATGGGATACGTTAAGGGGGGCGCGGGATGATATGAAACGGGCCACCGTCTCTTGGAGGCCGCCCCGCGCATGGATCATGAGCGTCCTTCAAAGACCCCGTCCCAGATCCCTAGACTGCTTCCCGATACCACAACCTGACGCCGACACGACCTCTCCTCCCCGTTGACCGCCGTTGCGCCCGATCGTCTTTCCACTGAACTTGCTGTCAGTCTCACGGGCGCGCCCGCATCCGCGTCGTGAGGATGAGCCGGCCGGGGGCTGCCAGCAGCGCGACGTCGAGCGACGCGGCGTCGCAGCGGCAATGGGGCATGACCCCGCCCCTGTCGCGGGCCAAGCCGACACAGCTGGACGAGGCGCTCACCAACAACCTGATCCGCCAGCTGAAGCGGATGGATCAGTATGAAACCGAGCGCGAGCGGAATAAGCGCGCGCGCTTTCTAGCGCTGCTCACAAAACTCTTCCGCGGGTTTGTGACACAGATCGGCATCGCCAACAAGATGCCCGTCGCGCTGGCGCAGAAGGCGGGCGGCAACATTCATGCCTTCGGCTCGTACCGCCTCGGCGTGCACGGCCGCGCGAGCGATATCGACGCCCTGTGCGTGGCCCCGAAGTTTGTGACGCGCGATGACTTCTTCACCACGTTTGCCGAGCAGCTGCGCGCGCGGCCAGAGTGCTCGGAGCTCGGCAGCGTCCCGGACGCCTATGTGCCCGTCATCAAGATGGTGTTTGACGGGATTGATGTCGACATCACGTTTGCCCAGCTCGGCCGCGCGCAGATCCCGCCCGATCTCGATTTGGCAGACAACAACCTGCTGCGCTTCCTCGACGAGCGCTGCGTGCGCTCTTTGAACGGCAGCCGTGTCACGGACCAGATTTTGCATCTGGTGCCGGACGTCGAAACCTTCCGCACGACCCTGCGGTGCATCAAGGTCTGGGCCAAACGCCGCGCCATCTATGCGAACGTCATGGGGTTCTTTGGCGGTGTCGCCTGGGCGATCTGCGTGGCGCGCATCTGTCAGCTGTATCCCAACGCGTCGGCTTCGACCGTCGTGCGGAAGGTGTTTGAGCATCTCGGCCGGTGGACATGGCCGCAGCCCGTGATGCTCTGCCCCGTCGCCAACTCGGGGCCGCTCGATGTCCGCGAGTGGAATCCCGTCCAGTATCCCCACGACCGCCAGCACATCATGCCTGTCATCACGCCCAGCTACCCCTGCATGTGCGCCACCCACAACATCCTGCCCAGCACCCGCACCATCATGACCGCCGAGCTCCAGCGCGCCGCAAAAATCGTGGGTACGATCGTCGACGCGCAGTCTCAGAAGTCCGCCGCCGAGACCAAAGCCGATCTGGTGCCTGTGGACCAGGTCGAGGACGGCATCATGGACCGGCCAACCGGCTGGGAGCCACTGTTCGAGAAGCATACTTTCTTCCACACATACAAATCTTTCCTGCGCGTGATCGCGTCCAGCCCCAGCGCGGACGTGCAGCTCCGCTGGGCCGGTCTTGTCGAAGCCCGGCTGCGCAAGTTCGTCGCCAAGCTCGAGGCCACGGGCCTCTTCCGCATCGTGCACCCCTTCGTCAACGGATTCGAATGCGACGTCGTCTGCCGCGGACCCGACGAAGTCGCTGACGCCAAGATGGGCGACCCCCCCGTACGCACCCAGGAGGAGCAGGAGGCCCTGGCCAAGTTGATACCCGAGCAGCCGGCCATCACTTCGGCCGATGGCGCAGGCGCCGCCGCCACCGCCGCTGCCATCGCTGCGGCCTCCCACGACGTCATGCGCATCTACACCGCCTCCTTCTACATTGGTCTCGCGCCGCTCCACCGCAACGCCGCTGCCGCTGCCGCGGCCGCGGCCACGGCCGCGGCCGCCCCGTCCCAAGGGTATGGCCATCTCTCCAGCGAGCCGCATGACCTCGCCTGGGCCGAGCGCGAGTTCCACCAACTCGTCGCGCAATGGGACGGGTACAACGCCGAGACGATGGGGCTCGTCGTTCGATTCCTGAAAAGCCGTGATTTGCCGCCGGAAGTGTGGGAGTCAGGCGCGCCCGTGCCGCCGCCGGCGGCCGCCCAGGCTTCGTCTGCGGCGGCCCCCGAAGCAGCAGCCCCTGCGGTATCCGCAGCCGCTGCCACCGCGCCCGCGGCAGCGCTGACGCCCGTCGAGGCCAAACCGAGTGCTCTACCAGCGGCCAAGCAGGCGCTGGCGGATCCCCCAGCCGACGCCAATCCGACCAAGCGCGTCAAAGTTTGAAACGCTTCGCAGAAGGGGCACGCAACCGGTGTTCACCTCCAGAACCAATCCCATTCTTTATCAACATGAGTCTTTTTAGGTTGTATAAACGGTATAAATTATCTTCTGAAAGGGAAGGTCTTCTGCTTCAGCACATTACAGCTCATCGAGCTCGTCAAAGAGATCACGCTCCGGATAGTCGCCTACGGCAACCTTGGTCGGCCGCACGAACACACCGCGTTTGGCCGGACACTGGAAATAACGGATACCATCGACAGCGCCATCGTTCTTGCCCGTGGGCTCATCGAGCGTGACGCCGACCCACACGCCCGGCTTAAACTCGGTTGTCCCGATAAATGCCACAGTGCCGCGCTTGCGAGGTTCGAGGTCGCTATCGCTGTCCTGTGCCGGCAGCAGCTCGCAGCGGTTGCCGACCGTGATCTTTTCGGCGGCGAGCGCCCAGGCCGCCAGCTGCTGGGTCTGGAGCTGCGCCGCGTCCGAGCTAGGGTCGGTCTCGGCGAACCGGCCCAGCTTGTGGCGCTGCTTGAACGCACGGACGCTATCGTTGCGGGAGGCGTACTCAGCGTCGCTGATCTCAAATTTCTCGACGCCGCTCACGTCATTGTAGTCCGGAATGAACGCGGCGGCGGCACCCGTGGCGTGGTGGGCCGCGAGGACGCTGCCGCCCGGGCCGGTCGCGGCTGCCGTGGCGCCCGGGGTGCATTGGATGCGCCAATAGTCCGCCACGGGGAAGTATCCCAGCATGCGGTCGTCGTCGCCGGCCATCGGGCCCACGAACTGGTCGTTGTCATCATATAGGCTCAACCGGATCGTGGAGGCCGGGATACCAGTAATGGGCTCGAGGCGTTGCTAGAAGAAAGCGATCGCAACATTTGCATAGGACAATACAGTACAGCACAGCACAGCAAACAGAACGGTAGTCAGTTTCTGCCGCACCGAAACGCTTTGCTGGTGCAATCCATCGCCTACTGCATCACATCTGGAAAGGAAGGTAGATGCCGGCCTACCTTCAGCTCACCGAGCGTGGTGGCCTTGTCGAAGCGACGCTCCGAGCTGGCGTTGTGCGACGTCACAAAGACCGTGACGACCGACATGGCGGAATGAAAACGACGGCGGGGACGCAAGAAGCGGATCGGAGTGGTGATACGGAACAACGCAATGGATCATTCGTTGACGAAGAGTTCGTTGGCGTGCAGTCAATATGATGGGCCAATCATTTGTCGCGATAAATCCGGATGATTGCTGGGTGTCGCTTACTTGAACCCATCCGATCGAACCAATGATACGGCGGTTGTGCCGCTTTGAGAGAGATGTGACCTCCGCGGTAATCAATGCGAGTCCGCCGATGTTGACGCAGGGCCTCGCGTCGAGGCGAGAAGTCGGATCGGCCTCAAGCATGACCCTGCCACGCTCCCCTCGGCGTGGGGTTTCGCGCCTCGAAACCAGGGGCTCTCGCGAAGGCGCGCCTTAGGCGGGACCCATGGGGGCGCTAACCCCCTCCGTGAGGGGGGAGTCGGGGAGGAGGGCATCTGGTTGACCATCTTAGGTTTCTCGAGAGGGCATGGCCGTCCATGTCGGATTGACTGTAGGTAGGCAAATTATACTTCTGTTATACACGTGCCAACTGACAGACTATCCCATGGGAATCCGTTAGATACATTGAACTATATTAAAAAGTCCCACATTATTCCAGAGCAATCCATCCCTCAGCGAGTTGATCCTAGCTCGCCCCGCAGTGGGTGTAGCCGCTGGCACGATATGTGTACTGATCCGGTGACCGTTGAAAGAGACACGAACTGGGCGGCGAATCTGACTAGGAGTGTCACTTATTGCCACCGGCGATCAAGCCGTGTAGCGGTAGTAACAACCCCATTGGCGGCGAGAGCTTTTTCATGAAAAGTGTACTGAACGCTTGAAACAGCGTCGGTGGCGACGGCAATCACCGTGGCGGATGCGATCACCGTTGAGGCATGTGGCTGGCTGGGCGTCATCTGCTGGGCACTCCCAGATGCAGAAGGCCTGACGTAGCAAAACACTGGGTGTGATGGCCGGGATAGCGACTGCCTGGGCGGCCGCGTGATCCACGCCGCGCTAGCGCTCGATAGCCGGAGATGAAGATCTGGCTTTTGGAACTGACCTTTCGCGTCTGGGGTTGTCGTGGCGCCGCCCCAAGGTCGTTCTGTGGCTGAGTGGGCCGCGCCGGTGTATGGGGATCACACCGGACGCGGCGTTGATCGCTCACCATAACGGTAACCATAAACCACTCGCGTGCCATCTCCGCATCAGCAACATTTCTAAAGAGTCTCTTTTCATTTAATTTATTTTTTCGTGTGTTCCCATCGGCATCGGGTGTACGCCCAGACGAATGTGGTCCTGAAACCTGGTCAACACCGGCGCTAGGGAATCGTGGACCGAAGGTTCCTGTGGTATTAAGCTACCAACGGCCATGAAACCACCCACAGCAAGGTTGTGAACCGCGACCTCCATGCCGCGTTGACCACCCGACGCTGCCTGGCCTTACCCGCCAGACCGATAGCGCTGTGCCGCAACCTCGAGCAAACCAGGTTGCTGCCCGTGATCGGCAAAGTCATCCGATACTGAACCGAATGCGCGTCTGCTTCGAGGGGGACCCCTGGGGGGCATCACCGAAGATTGGTGTGCACATTGGGTCAATATAGGGACGACCGCGGTAAACCCAATATATCAGGGTCCAGCATTTGATTTCCACCGATCGGGCGAAATAGACGCGAAGGTCAAGAACTAAACATAGGAGTGAACTTCCCAAGCCGGGCTGTCTTCGTGTTCCAGAGCGTCGGGATCGTTTCTTGCTCGGGAGTCGACGAGTTCCGGACGACTTAGGTGCATGCCGGGACGAACGGCCGTGCCGATCTCTCGCGTGTTCCGGGTGGACGCCCCCCGACCACGCCGTCAACTCGGTCCGCAGGACCATGGTGTATGCCAGGACAAATGTGATCCTAAAACCCGGGCAACGCCGGCGCCAGAGGACCGTGGTTCGAGGTTTGTTGTGGTGTGGTGCCACCAACAGCAAGTTTGTCAACCGCGACTACAATGCCGCATTGGACATTCGACGCTGCCTGGCTTCGCTCATCGGACCTGCGGCGCTGTGCCGCATGCCCGGGCGAGCCAAGTTGCAGCCCGTGGACGGCAAGCTCATCTGGCGACGAGTTGCGTACTGCCGCTGGGATCCCCTGGGCGCATCAAGGAGGGCATGACGTTCGTGGTAGGTCATCTCAAGGGAGAGCTTGTATATTTTATAAACATACGTCGCACCTCGCGTGCCACGTATGCTCTTAAGGTTTCAGTCTATATCGGTCTGGTACCGGAACGGCTGCGATGCCGGTAGAGAGGGAAGTGTGATCGCCCCTGAGCGCTCGAGCACAACCAAAAAAACCTGGTCCCCCATCGGAGCGAGATGTGGCGTACAAAATGCCCGGCAGTTAAGCGCCACGCTTGACGGAGAAGCCCGCCACGGCAACTCCGACGCGGACCACCGCGGGACTCGGTGCGGAACTCTCGGGTGTTTAACGTACTCGAGCGTGATGCACCCGCTGCGCTCTAGACGACAACGGTAAACAAAGCGCTGTTCATCGGCGCGATGTTCATCCTCTAGGGTGACACATCGTGCTGACTACATGATATGACGCGGCTCACCGACACTGACGCCCCGTCCCCGCCAACAGAGAGCGGAGCTTCGTCATAGCGCTGCTCCCCACTCATCCCATCTTGTCACACCCCAGCTCGCCTGATTGATATTTCCCGGCTATTGACCTTTCCCGCCTATCGCTGCCTCACCGATCCCGTTTTTCTTCTCGACGAGGAGATCTCCGAAGGTGCCAGGATCGCCCCTTACGTTAACTCCGCACCACCCTATCAAAAGCTGGTGTCGCTGCAACCATGGCGCGCGATCAGCGCCCCGTGATTCAGGGCGCTGCCCCCGACCCGCGGTTTGCGGCGCTGGGTACCGACGTGCGCTTCCGTCGGGCGAAGCGGGACCAGCAGAAACTCGTGCTGGACAAACGCTTCGCATCGGCCGTCAAGAGCAAAGCCTTCGATGCGCCCCGCTTCTCGGACAAGTATGGACGACGCATCGACCCGCTGTCCAAGACCGGCAAGCGCGAGCACCAGATGAAGAAGTACTACAAACTGACGGACGAATCCGCCCCGGACAGTGAAGCCCAAAAGAAGGCCGAGAAGGAGACTTCCGATGGCGAATCGGCCTCTGAATCCGAGTCGGAGTCGGAGTCGGAGTCGGAGTCGGAGTCGGAGTCGGAGTCGGAGTCAGAGTCAGAGTCGGATTCTGAATCTGCATCCGAGGCTGACTCGGGATCCTCCGTGTCGGAATCGTCGGATGATGAGAAGGATTCGGACGACGACGACGACACTGCGTTCGAGAAGGACGAGCTCGCCATTCCCGCTGAGGACACTGGATCGCGGCAAGTTGACCCGACCAAAAAGAAAAAGAAAAAGAAACCGACCGGTTTCGATATCGCGCGTGGTCTCGCCGCCGTCGAGTCGTCCGACGAAGACGAAGAGTCCACGGATGACGACGCGGGCAAGCCCAAGCCGGGCCAGCCGCTGGCCCTGCAGCCACGCAAGAAGGACGTCCACGTGGCCGCGCTCACGGGCAAGTTGCCCGTGCCGCGCTTGCTCCGGAACGCAGAAGAAGAAGAAGCCGATGCCGAGGACGCCCCCGATCCGACGCGCCGCTTTGCCGCCGTCAACATGGACTGGGAGCACATCTCGGCCAAGGATCTCTTCAAGGTCTTTACTGCCTTTGTGCCTCAGGGCGGTGCCATCGAGAGCGTCAATATCTACCTGTCGGACTTTGGCCGCGAGCGTCTTGCGCTCGAGGCCGCCGAAGGGCCTCCCCAGGAGATCTTCCAGGACTACGAGTCCAACGCGGCGTCCGACTCCGAATCTGACTTGGAGGCTGACTCTGGCTCGGATGCGGCATCAGGCGTTGCTGGTGAGCGGGCAAAACCCGCCATGGAGGCCTCGACAAAGGAGACCCAGGCGCCCGAGGATGCCGACGATGCCGACGATGCCGACCGGATCACCTTTGACCAGCTCCGCCACTTGCAAAAGAAGCAGGAGTTCCAGAATGACAAGCTGCGCCAGTACCAGATTGACAAGCTCCGCTACTACTATGCCGTGGTGACCTGCGACACGGCGCATACGGCGGCGGCCATTGTGCGAGAAGTGGACAACACTGAATTCGAGCACTCCAGCAACATTTTTGATTTGCGGTATATCCCCGACGACATGAGTTTCGACGACAAGACTGGTCCGGACGATGTCAAGGACTCGCTAACGCACGAGCCGGAGGACTACAAGCCGAACGAGTTCGAGACGACGGCGCTGCAGAAGAGCACGGTCAAGCTGACCTGGGATCAGGAAGATCCGGAAACCGTGAAGCTGACCCGCCGCAAGTTCACGGCTGGCGAACTTGACACCATGGATTTTACGAGCTATCTGGCCCCGGCGTCGGACGAGGAAGAAACCGCCGCGGATGGTCTCAACGAGAAAGCCGCGCGCGATAAGTATCGCTCCTTGCTGGCTGGCTTGCCGGGCTTCAGCGGCAAGCAGCGCGGCTCAGCGGGCAAAGACGACCCGCATGCCGCGATGGGCGACATGGAGATGGCCTTCGAGCCCGAAAAGGAGGAAGCGCTCGCGGCAACGCTGGCGAACCGCGGAAAAGCGGTGCTCGCCTCGTCGATCTTCGAGGACGTCAAGTCGCGGCGGGACGAGCGCAAAGCCGAGCGCGCGCGCGTGCTGCGCATCGAGCGCAAGGGCGCCCGCCGCGCGGCCGAGGCCGACGACGAGCCGCTCGTCTCGGACCCCGAGAACGACGGCGAGGCCTTCTTTGCGCTCGGCGAGTCGTTCGATGCGCCCGCGTCGGGGGCGACTTCGGCGCACGCGAGCTCACTCGAGGCGCACCGCGAGGCGCGTCTGCAGGCCAAGCGCGCAAAGCAGCAGGCCAAGACGGACGCGGAGGCGCAAGAGCTCCGCGAGCGGGCGACCCTGGCGGCGACGATGGCGACGCCTGCGGTGGCGGACGCGGCGGAGGCTGACACAGACGCCGTGGACGGGCCGTCGATTGCGGGCATGCACCACTTCGACATGAAGCAGATCATCCAGGCGGAGCGGCTCGACCGCGCGCGCGGCAAGCGCAAGCGCCAGCTGGAGAAGAAGCTCGGCAAGGGTCTCGAGCACCACGTGCAGGACGGCTTCGAGATGGATCTGTCGGACCAGCGTTTCCAGAGCGCCTTCGAGAGCCACGAGTTCGCCATTGACCCGAGCCATCCGCACTTCAAGAAGTCGAAGGGCATGCTCGACACGCTGTCGAAGGTGCGCGAAGCGCGCAAGAAGAACATGGCCAACCGGTAACCGTCGTCGTGATCAATTTCATGATTGTGATGATACGTGACCGTGGTTGGTGCGTTTACACTTTCATAATATACAATGACACGAACATCATGTCAAATGTCACGAGAAGATTTGGTAGTGAGACGCGCCGGGATTACTGACAATCCCTCAAACCCACTCGTCCTATTATTTTGTAATGGCCAGCCTTTCCCGGGGAGGGTCGTGCCGTGACCACTTCGAACGGGAAGGCTTCTGGAGTGAGGACCTGCTGCTCATGCAAAAGCTTGCCTCGTCATGGTGCGCAGAGAAACATTGCATAGGATGGAGATATCGCTATGCGGTCCTCTTCCTCCTTTGCCGGTTCTTTAAACGGTGTATACCGATGTGCTGCCTCCTATGCTAAGCAATAGCCCCCCGTCGTCATCGGCCACAGCGCCGGATGTCCGGGTGTCTCTCGGTTGGTTCACGTTAGCGTCAGAGAAGCTCGTTTTGAATGTCGTTCAGTCGACATGCCATCCGGCATTCGGATTGGTGATCGCTACTCAGACATTTAGTTCCGCATCTAGTTCCGCATTCTCACTCGAGAAAATGAACGAGAAGCATTGGTGGTTGCTTATCATCAGAAAGCGACATCTTTACCTCGACAGCGCCGTGGTCGCCGTCGCTTCAGGCAGCGCCGTGATCTGCGACATCATCATCTTCGGCCTTGGCAGCCACAGCCGTCGCGGCGAGCTGACGAATTGTGCCGAAGGCCTTCACAAAGAAGGGGCGCATCTCGTTGACTTCCATCCAGCCAAGACCATCCATCTGCAGATACTCTCCATCAAGGAGTCCGACGCCGCCCAGGATCTTGCTCTGGCGGAGGTCGCGGAGGTCGCGCACCAGAATGCGGAGCGACGCGGCGTTGGGGATGTCGTCGGCGCATGGCGGCGAGAGCAGGAGCCGCGCGATCGCTGCGTGGTGGAAGGGCAGTGCGCTGAACTGCGCGTGCGCGCGCTCCTCGTCACAGCGCGTCTGTAGCGCCTCGACCGTCAACCAGGCCGGCGGCACGACGCGGCACTTGCCCTTTCCGCGCAGCGTGACGGCGAGCCACAGCGGCACATCCGCCCGCTCGGGCGGCGCGAAGGGGCCATACGTGCCCTCAAGAAAGCGGAGTTCGCCGATGCGCGACGACGGGATGATCGTAATGAGCTCGTGCTCGGCCAGAAACTCGATCTCGGCCGGCGTCGGCGGCGGCAGAATGGGCGGCATGGCGCGACCACCACTGGATAATCAGCAGCAGGAGCAACAGAAGCAGCAGCAGCAGCAATAGCGATGGTGAGAGATATTACGAGGACCACAGCATCCGAATGGGCGGCCCATTCGCGAAACTCCTCGTCACCATGGCCATCGGAGAGCGCAATTGATCGCGGCTCCACCAGGCGCATGCCGCGGCGATACGGCATGGAGGGTCCTGAGCCGGCCACGTGGCGCAATGCCGTCCGGTCATGGGACGACTTTTGACCCGAGGTCGTCTGACCGCTCGCGTGCGCATGTTTGGTCGGCGACGGCGGCGGCGGCGGCGGCGGCGGCGGCCGTCGCGGTGGTTGAAGCGCCGCGGACTGCCGATGCTGTGGATTCCGCCTGGCTTCGATACTTTTCCGCTGCCCGGGGGTGCACCACCGTCCACCAGCTGGGCACGCGCGCCGCAGTCACATGGTGGGGTGCCGAACACGCCGCGGGCGTAGGCATTCCCAGCGGCGGGCGCTCAGCCGACCTGGAGTGGGGCGCCCCACGAGGCCCTTCCCGGGCGACTTCTCGCGTCGAGGCGGGGCCTTGGGTGCTGCGGAACGTCCAGGATCCGCTCGCGCTAGGAAGCGTTGTTCCTTGATTGAGGACACGACACCGTCGATCATATCTGGTGTCCAATGAAGCAGGTCGCATCATCATTCCTCTGTGGCCGATGCGATCGAAGCACGATGCCTGACGCAAAACGCGAAGGGTGGTATCAAAAACACAACGCCGCCGATCGCTGGATCCAGCGCTCTCAGAGCTAGAACTCACGGCACGCTGACGACAACACTGGCCTGGCCTGCGTGTACTGTCGTGTTTGCCGTGACCTCGCGTCGTTAGCATTGTTTTGCCCGATCTGCCACGGGCTGTCGTTTGATACATAACGTGACATCGCCCCCGCGTGGTGGACCCTGATCCGCCCTGACGGCCATTCCTCACGGCCGCAGACTGATCCCTGACTGATCCCTGAGCCACCTCCGTGCCGCCCTGGCCCATTTGAGACGGCCCTTCTGACCTCGACGGATTGCCTTCCCTCGGCGGACGGTGGTGATACTGGCACGAGGCGATTGCGTGTCCGGCCGTGTGCCACCTCGGTGCCTGCGTGGGCGACCGTGACTGCGTTGACCGTGACGGCCCCTATGTCGGGATGGGCACCCTGAATGCGTCTCCAGCGATGCGGGGGCTTCATGCGAGCCCACAGTCGGTCCAGGGCGCCGAGGAACTCTTGGCACCGCCGACTAATGACGGGCGCTACCCCAAGTTCCTGGAGTACTTGAGCACTCTGTTTGAGAACGATCTCGCCAACAAGGCCAACATCACCCAAACCGTTAACCAGCTCATGCTGAACATGAACACGGACGAGGTCCAGGTACTCTACCACAACGTGCAGGACGTGATGAGTCAGCTCGATCCGGATCTTCCCAACTTTGCTCTCGTCCTGCACTTCCGCTCGCTGATTCTCAAGAGTATCACGCAGCTTTGGTCGCTCCAGGAGCTGCATGCGTTGCTATGGGTGTTCCACCCCGTAGAGTGTTTGTACATTCTTGTCCATCACGTGTCCGATCGGTACGATGCCACCGAGGGCGTGACGAGCCAGTCGAGCCTGCTGGCCGCCCATGCGGCATCACCCGTGCCACCACCACAGCCACCCCAGCTGCCCGAATCCTTGGCCACCGGAGAGCACGACGCTTGGGGTGTTAAGGCCCTGTTTGGCAACGATTTCACTACCGCGTACCGCGTATTCACCTACGGTACGATGTGGATGCACGGGGAGTACCCTGAACCCTGGGAAGCAAATGAGCATTTTTCCGACCGCTTCTCCGAGTGCTACTTCGCCGACTATACGAAGCCCGAGCGCGAGAAGGTCATGGCCTCTACAATGTTGAAGCTGCTCTCGTCGATCGAGGCACAAGTCGACGCCCCGGCCGCCGAGACCGTGATGGATTCGATGCAAGACGTGGTGCGGTCTCTGCACGACGAAGAGCGCTTTCTCATTCCGTTCTGGGGGTTCTGCCTGCGCGTGGCCCAACGCGCAGCGCCCGACCATCCCGCCGCCGAACTGCCCTATGCCTTCTGGGTCTGGCTCACCGATGCGCAGATCTTCAGCCTCGCGCGGGCCTACTGGCCCGCGCCAGACCGCCCACTGACGCCGCTGGAAGAAAGCCGCCGCAAGCGCTGGCAGCATGCCGGCGTCTTTGGTTGGCTCTTTACCTTCGTTGCTGAGCGCCTGCTCGATAACCTCGACATGCACGACGGTCCTCAGGCGTCCAGTGACTCCTCGCCCCAGCGGAGTCGCTTTTCAGCCGTGATAGCCATGGAGGACGAAGGCGAGGGGGATGAGCCCCCAGCTTCGGGGGTCTTGACGTTGCTCGATGGGCCATTGGGCGATTTACTCGATCGCTTTCACTACACCTGTCTCGCCGGGCCGATGCCGACCAACGAAGCGCATACCACGCACTGGGTGCCCTTCCCGGTCGTGCATATCCTGGATCACGCCTCGCGACCCGACGAGCTCCTGGTGGCGCTTTTTGCGTCCGAGCCCTCCCTGTTGTGGGAATCGCCGCCCGAGCGACGGGCCGGGTGGTTCCAGAGCACGCTGATCTCATGGGCGCTGCACTACCAGGACCAGGGCCAGCCACGCCGACCAGGTATCCTCGCATTTCAGCGACTGGTGCTCGCCGCGTCGTCGTCTGGTTGCGGAGACGCCTGGCTCCTGCCGGGCTCGAGCTCCCACAAATCGCGCCCCTCTGGCTTGCGGCAAGCGCTACAGCAATGGTTGACATCGTGCGAAGGGCATCCGAATTACCCAGCCTTTGTCCGATTAATTGCTTCGTTCGACGAAACGGTGGCTCCCGCTTCGACCACGACGACACTCAACGGTGCAGCCGACATCCCCACAACCTCGGCGGTGACGCCCTCCCATTTTGCAACGACACAGCAACAACAGCAGCAGCATGTAATGTCCTCGTAGGCTACGACGGCCTCGTCTGCCTTCTTGTCTTGTGTTTATACCTTCTTGTTCTTTCGTTTGTGTTTTTGTTTTCTTCTTTCTCATTCATATTCTGATTCGTTCAGCTATTGTTCTGGATGTTTGCCGGTATGCACGGAATTGGCCTGTGGTTCTTGACCTTGCGGTGGGTCGTCAACACTACCTCGGTTGATGCATCGGCGGGCGCGTAGATCACAGAGCTAGAGAACCTATTACTCAAGCTCGATCCGACGCTGTCCGATCCGCGCTTTGCTTGGCTCCTACCAGGATGGACTATCACCGATCTAACGCCCGCGTTGGCCCGTTGGACGGCGCGAAATCTGGTGGTGCCCATGGTCCTGAACGGGGTGCCCCTCACGGCACACTGGACTGAGGTAAAGGCTCGCCTTGGAACCAATGAGTCGTGACTGAGACTGTACTGATCCATGATCCTTCGCCGCTGCGTGATTGACGATTGACTCATCTCTGTTCTTGTGGTCGATGTGGATGATGACGCCTTGACCGTCACTGTGGTCATTGTTCACATACTTCACCCTGTAGACGTCGCTCCATCTTTGGAAACGCATTTTTGGATGGATGACAATGCTAGCCCATGATCCGGCACGACGTCCCGTGCTCGACCGTCCGTCCGATGGCCTTCGGAAACTGCTCAGTGCCTGTCGTCTGATCCTGCACGCCGATCCGGTTTTGCTGCTCCGCTTTTATGCCAATGAGCCGGTTTCCCTGACCACACCGACCTCAACGACCATACAGGCTCCGGCTCCGGCGGTAAAGGCGGCGCCGGCGGGCGAGACGTGGTGGTACGCGCTGTGGATGGTTCTGCACATGCGATGTCGGAACCCCGCCTCGGCCGCGGCGCTGCAGCGGCGGTTCCGGCAGTGTGTGTGTCCGAGGGTCGCCGATTCCCTGTCGGAGGGGCTTGTCGCCGCGTGGACCACCGCAGCAGATCTTCTCTGCTCGCCGACGTCGGGACGCGCAGCAACGGGAATCGGTGGCGATGGGATGGTGGCGCTGCTGGGAACCGGGTACGCCTCTGTGCGGGCGCAACTAATTTCCGTGCTGTTGTCCCGCATGGCGGATGAGCAGGGTGCAGACACATGGCTTGCCCTTTGGAAACGGTAAGTGTGCGTGATTCGGAGCGATGCTGGGTTACATCGCACTTGATGGTGCCATAGTGAAGCCTTGCAAGCATGACTCACCCATTGCATTGTGGGATGGTATGATCGATGGATCCATGCTCCTTCCTGGGGACGCTACTCATGTTAATGGGCAGACAATCACTACGAAATCAGCCGACGTCACCGCTGCTTGAAATGTTGTATCACCCGGGCTTCGGCGGATGTCAGGCAGAGTTGGAGGCCACAGCGATGAGGCGTCTTCGACGGTGCCGGCTTGTCATCCTGCTCCGCGCCTTTAATACGTGGCGCTGTGCATGTGACCCGCGGTGGGTGGAACCACCGACCATTTCCTCCGAGGTGGTGGTTCACTACTTGGACTTCCTGACACGATGGTGGTCGCTTTCACTTTACAGGGGCGCTGCTGGGTCGCGCGTTCACGACGTCGATGCCAGCGGCGCCTCCTGCCAAATCGCTCACGCGCTCGTTTTTGTGCTGTCGCGCGTGCGAGGCATCCGCCTGTTGAGCGAAGCGGCATCCTTCGGCACGGCGCTGCTGTTATCGGTGCTCGACCAGACGCGGCGCCAATCCACCAGAGCGTCCGTTCTCGAAGCCTTGCCGTCTGATCTTGGGGCCGTTTTCGCCGTCCATGGCGGGGCGACGACGAAAGAGCCGACGGTGCAACTGCTGGAATGGATGACTCACGTCCTCGCACGGAGCATCCGCCCGGCCAGCCCGATGCCTTCGACGTCTTCGACGATGGACCCGCTTGGCATCCTGCAAACTTGGATGGATGCTTGGCGCGCGACGACTGAGACGGACTGGCAGATTGGACTGCTCCAGTTGCTGGCCATTTATCTTCGCCAAAGGTAATCTGAACCGTGCTTTCCACGCTATGGCCGTGCGGCTTATTATCGAAGAACCCGATCGCTTCAATCACATGCACCCATACCCCTACTCACCTGTTTCAACGGATTTTTTCTCCTGTTACGATGCTGTAACGACGTCGCCGCATCGCCAGTCCCAATGTGGGACGCGTGCTCGTTTCGGAGCTTGCACAGGGCACGGCCGACGTGATCGGCGCGCTCAAGGCCACGAGCACCGATGCCCGCCCCGTGCTGTACGCGGCCGCTCTGGACGTCCTCAAGACCGTGACGCTCGCGTGCGACCCGGCGCCTGCCGATCGTGAGGCTCTGTGTCGACTCGCACGCGAGACGCATCTCGTGGCTCTGCTGCTCCAGCATACGACGCGTGTCGCCGCTGCGTCAAACGCGCCACTGATCCTGGATGAGGCGAGCGGCCATCTCGTCTCTGTCGTGCTGCAGTGGGACGCCGCCGCCGTCGACGCGGTGGCTGGGATCATGGCGGGATCGAGCATCCCGTTGGGGCTCGCAGCATGCGTTCTTGACATGGTCATGCGGCTGCGTGATGGCTGCTTGGCAGGCGAAATCGACGCGCGCCAGCATACCGCCCTCCTCATGGGATACGTTCATGTCTGGAACATCATCATCACGGTGATGGGCCACCCGACATTTCGGTCGGTAAGCAGCCCTTCTCCTTTTTCTGATCGTCACGCTGGATTCATGGCTCATACGACTCATTCTTGTGCTATCCATGTCTGTTTTTCCGCTTGGATGAAACCAGCATGCTTCGCTGTTGGCCCTCCCGGAAGCGACGGGAGTCGTGGGCCGTCTCGTCTTTGCCAGCCTCTCCTGTCCGCAGCGAGCAGCAGTCATTCGGCTCCTCAAAGCGCGACTTTTGTTTCTGGACGCTTACCAGTGGCGGACGCTGCGCCAGACGGGATTTCTGGCCGCGCTGTTAACCGCGCTAGCCACGGATGAGTCGACGCGATGGCCTGCCGTGCCCACGACGGCGCACCCATCCCTCCCCGTGTTGCCTGCTCCGCCGCGTGTCGGCGTGGCCGCGACCCCTGAGGAAGTGGCAGTCGATCACCAGGCGCGAGAACTCATTCGACTCTGCCGATCCAACGGCCGCGACGACATCATAGGATGAAGTGATAGGATGATAGCTCCGATGAAAGCGTGAATATCCACTAAAATCATGTTTTTCTTGCGATGGCGCCTGCGGGCGACGAATCGAGCATGGGGGTATCGTGCCACCCAGCTCGAGCGCCGCAGCGGCGCTCGTCCAGAAGCAAAGAAAAAAATGGATGCATGGATTTCGAGCCCCGACCGCGCCCCATTGAGCCCGACGCGACTGCGCAGACGAGCCTTTCCGTCACGCTGCCTTGGGTTCACAGCGCCTTTCGACATCCTGCGCGCGGCGGAAAAATACCATCGCGGGGCGATGTATGATCAAGCTGGTACGTAACGCACATTCTGAGGGGATCGCACGATACGAGCCGGAATCCACGCCAAACGACTGCGTCTGCCTCGTCAACCCGAATTCTAGGCATCGACTGATCGGCAAAGGGTCGCCATCCCTGCTTTTCTATCGCCCACAGACCCCGCTATCCCTTGCCTGCCGCCCGCGACACCACCGGCCCTTTCCCTTTGCTTCGCCGCAGGCTGACCTTGCTTGGCGAACGTCATTGCGCCGTTGCACAAACCACTGCGGTTTCACGTGGCATCGCCGTTTTTTTTTTTCGAGTACCTTCGTCGTCTGCGTTATTACGCCGACCACTAGTGGTGACATTGACGGCCTCTTGGTGACCGCGTTACGCGTGCGACAACGAGCCAGACCATCCTACCCCCTCGGGCCCCCGCGTCTGTGGCGATCTCCACGGCATCGACCTCCTGCTTCGTCCGCATCTCCCGCGACGTGTGCCCTCCGCACCCGCCACCTGTTTTGCTTGCTTTATTTGCTTCTGCGTCATACGGTTGATCGCTTTCTGCTGCAGCTGTTGCGGCTGATACCCTCGAGCATCGAAACAGCGCGTGGTACTGCGGCTTCTGTTTTATACGTGAGTCACAGCTCCGGCTGGTGCAACGCCGTGCCGACGCCAACGGGGTTGCTCCAAAAAACGCCACACAGGCTTCTGTGATTGCCGCGCCTACTGCTCGCCGCCATGGCCGACGCCGAACGTGAGTACCTCTCGAAAGAGGAGTGCCAGGATATCTTTAGCAAGCTCAAGAGCAAGCGGCCCAACAAGGTAAGACTCCGCCCTGCCACCCGCGGTCGACGGTCTGAACGATCGTGCCGGACCCTGCCGGCAAGCGTGTCGACATTGATGCTCGTTTGGAGTCACTCACCCCGCGATCGGCAACGGTTACAATTTTATGGCCACCACAGATCTGCTTTGACTGCAATGCGCAGAACCCGACGTGGTCCAGTGTCACCTTCGGCGTGTACATTTGCTTGGCATGCTCGTCAAACCACCGCAACATGGGCGTTCATGTGTCCTTTGTCCGCAGCGTCGGCCTTGACAAGTGGACGCTCGGCCAGCTCCGCAAAATGAAGGTCGGCGGCAATGCCGCCGCCAACACGTTCTGGCAGCAGCACGGCGCCTCCCAGGGTGGCTTTGGCCTCAACGGCTATAACTCGCCCCTTGAGAAGTATACCTCGCGCCAGGCCGAGGCCTATAAGACCCACATCGAGCAGCTCGCCGCCGACGACGCCCGCCGCTTCCCCTCAGGACTCATCCTCTCCGATCCCGGGCCCGCGGCGCCCGCGGCGCCCGCGGCTCCGCAGATCGCTGACGCCGCTGGCGACGGCTGGGGCTTCGGCGCCAGCGACGTTCTCGTGCCGCCGACCGCGTCCCTCTCCGCCGCTCCGGCTCTGGCTGCGGCCAGCGCCAAGCCCGCGACCTCCGGCGACGCCTTCTTCGATAGCTGGGCGGACCCGGTGCGCCACGCGACCGCCGCCAACCCGATGGGCCACTCGCCAGCGGCGATGGCGGCCGCGACGGCGGCGTCGGTGGCGCCGGCGGCCGCCGCGCCGAGGCCGGTGGCCGCGATGCCCACGAGCCTGTCGGGCGCCGGGCTCGCGGCCTCCATGGCGCCGGGCGGCGGCGGCGCGGGCACGGCCAAGCGCGGTCTGGGCGCGAAGAAAGCCGCCAAGGTGATCGACTTTGACGAAGCCGAGAGGCGGGCGAAAGCGGCGGAAGCCGAGCGCCGTTCCCAAGAAGCCGCGGCGGCCGCCGCGCAAGCGGCCGCGCAGGCCGAAGCCGCGAAAGCCGCAGCGCTCGCGTCGCAGCAACAGCAGCAGACGGTCATGCTCCAGCAGCAGCAGCAGCAACAACAGCAACAACAACAGCGCTCGCTGACGGCGGGCCCGGCGTCGGCGAGCTCGACGGCGTCGGCGCCGCGCAAGCCGCTGACGGCCGCCGAGGAAAGCATGATGGAGCGGCTGGGCATGGGCTTTGCGCGGACGTCGCTGGGCACGACGCCGGCAGTCTCGACGAGCAGCGCGGCGGCGGCGTCGCCGGCGCCGGCGTCGGCCTCGAGCTTCGGCGGAAGCAGCACGTTCGACCGTGCGGGCTCGCCGGCGATGAGCGCGGCGTCGGCCCAGAATCGGTTCGCCGGCGCGAAGGGGATCAGCAGCGATATGTACTTTGCGCGCGGCGCCTATGACGAGCACGCCGCGGCGCAGGCGGCGCAGGCGGGTGCGCAGCGCATGGGCACCAGTCTGGCGGGAAAGACGGGCTTCGGCGCGGCGGACATCCACGGCGAGACCGCGGACAGCCGCGGCTTCGGCGCGTCCGGCGGCTACGGCCCTGCGGGCCCCGCCACCAGCGTCTACGACGGCTCGGCGGGTGTCGACAGCGGCTTGGGCGACTCGGCGCGCGACATTGCCACCCGCATCATCGGCCAGGCGCAGGACGACTGGCTCAACATCAAGCGCGTCGTGGGTGAGAGCGGCAGCAAGTTCATGGGCGACCTGATGCAAGAAATCCAGCGCTACTCGTAACCATCGGTCCAACCAACGGTGTCCCGTGAGACACCCTTGAGGCGAGAGCGATGTTTTCAGCCGGTCTCTCGCTTCATTGCGCGTTCGCTGACCCGGGATCCGCCCGCCGTCGGCGCTTCATTCCCAGTCAGATGGCGAAATCGGTGGTTTCGTCATGAAGCCGCGGCGTTCCTTGAGTGATCGCCGATTCCCATCTCTCATCTCTGAGAATTCATCCAGCAATACGATCGATATGACGAATTACAAGACGGGAGGCAAACGACAGAGAGAACATCAGGCTGACGACAAGGCCGCGAATCCTAAGTGCTCCCAGGGGTTGCGCCGGGTGCGCCAGGCCGGTTGTGGCTGCGGACGGCGCGTGCCGCCGGGGAGCAGCATCTCCCACCAGCGGGACGACGCTGGATGGTCTGGCGAGACGGTGTTCGGATCGGCCTGACGGCCGCGCTGAGCCGCCTGCGGCTGCTGCTGCTGCTGCTGCTGCTGCTGCTGCTGCTGCTGCTGCTGCTGCTGCTGCTGCTTTCCCGCGGGCTCGGGCATGTCATACTGGCTGTCGCGGCTGGACAGCACCAGGTGCGGGCGGGCCGGGACGGCCATCGTGGCTGCGCGGTGGAGCTGCCACGCGGCTCGTGCCATCATAGCCGTCATCGCGCTGGATCGTTGGAGCCGCATGGCTGGTCTCAATGCCGACGGATCGAAGCGGGTTGCGGCAAGGAATCGTGGTCGTGGTCAAGGTCGTGGGCGTCCGATGATCAACCAATAAATAAGTGTGGCAAGACGGGTGCAGCGGGATCGGGTTCTGGGGCACCCATGGCGTGGGACGGGGACCGTCCGCGGGACCGTCGCTAGATGCTGCAGATCGGCCGTCGCCGCCCTAGTTGCGACACGCCGTGTCTCGAGCAGTATGATATACCCCGCGCGCAGCAGAATATCCCCGCTCACACGTCATCGGCACCCACGCCGCCCGAGTTCGCCGCCGCTCGATGGGCCCGGCGGCGGTTGTCAAGCCGGCAACGGCGGCGGCGGCGGCGGCGGCGGCGGCGGCGGCGACGAGTCAAGTGGCGTGGCCGCCCCTCGTGGCGCTGTCGGCTTCGAGCGGCTTCCGGGCGGCTGCCGATCCTTTCCCGCTGCGGCGAGCTCCGCCGCGGCCTTTGCTGGCGTGACGCCGCCCAACGCCGCCGTCGCGACCGAGTGAGACCGAGTGAGCTTCTTTCGGTCGCCCAGCACATGGCAAGCACGCGCCGTGCGATCATGTTGCTCCACGCGGTATGGATGGCCTACCACGAATTCGATTCCACGTCTCCTTCCGCGCGAGAAAGGCGCGAGATGACGCCGTGGAAGCTCCAGGCGAGACTATTTCCATGCGGCTGCCGGTCGTGATGTCATTCAATGTCTTGATGAAAACAAGAAACTGCTCCCTGCACCACCTCTTTCTCATGACATCATCCAGAGGAGTTCCGATGCATCCATGCATGGACAGCCACGTGCTTCCGACGCTGGAAGCGACCACGCGCGCTGCAGCATGCGATCGATCAGGGACCTCCGACCGGCGGATCAGAGCCGCTTCGCGGAGAACGGGGTCGCGCCACTGGAGGGCTGCGCCGACGACGCGACAGCCGCGGCAGAGCGACCGACAGGGCCATCGGCGGCCGCCGCCGAGTCCAGCATGGCGCCGACTTCGCGCATCACCTGATTGCCGCTGCGGCCGCTCGCATCCAGGGCCTCGGACGCCGCGTCCGGCTGGCCTGACGACGGCCGCGCCGCCCCCGCCGCCGTCTGCGGCGTGCTCGCGAACCCGGGCATCAGCACGCCCATCGCCGACGGCGTCCCGACGGCGCCCGACCGATGCGAGGCGGCGCCCAAGAAGGGCGCGGCCTCGCCGGGCGTCGTCTGCTGCGAGTCGCCCGGGCCGCTCGCGCCGAGGCCGCCGAGGGCCGGCGCGCGCGCGCCGAAGCTGAACGTCGCGCCCGAGGCCGTGCCGAAGGGCGAGGCGCCGCCCGAGAGGCCCGAGGCCGCGGAGGCCGGCGAGGGCACGAGCAAGCCGCTCGCGCCGCCGGTGCCGGGGCCGGTGCCGGGGCCGGGGCCGGTCGCGGTCGCGGTCGCGGTCGCGGTCACGTCGGCGGCAGGCTTGACGACGCGGCGCTTCACGACGGGCGTCGTGGTCGTCGCGCCGCCGCCGAGGAGGGTGGCCGGCCGGAGGTCGATGGCGGCGGCCACGGGCCCCGGCGGGCTGAACCCGATCGTGGCCGCCGGCAGCGGGTACACGCCCTGCGCGGACGAGGGCAGCACCGGCGACGCGAGCGTGGGGTGGGGGCTCATCTCGTGCAGGCCGCCGAGACCTGCCGTCGTCGCGGTCAGCGGCGCCAGCGGCGGCGCCGTGAGAATCGTGGACGCTGACGCGGGCACCGCCGCCGCGGGCACCGCCGCCGCTGTCGCCGCTGCCGCTGCCATGGCCGTCGCCGTCGCCGTCGCAGGGAGGGCTGCCACAGAAACGGGCGGACCCGATGCGGACGGCAGCGGCGGCGGGGCCTGAAGGGCAGCGGAGGGCGGCGGTGGTGCGGCGGCGAGGACGGGCGGGGCGGCTGGCGCGATGTATGGATGGTGGTGGCCGCGGCGGCGGAAGCGCTCGTGGGAGCGCTGGATGTGGCGGAAATGCGCGAGCAAATCGGGCCACGGCAGGGTGTCGCCGAGGATCACGGTCGCTGGCGCGGTCGGCGTCGCGGTCGTTGCAAGCGCCGTGCTGCCAGGGTCGCCGCCGCTCCCGCCAGCGCTCGGCGGCGGCTGGTGCTGGGAGAGAAGGATCATGGACCCCACTGCGTTGAGGCGGTTGCGCAGGGTGGCGAAGGCGGAGCTCTGCGGGAGCAGCATCAGGATGCCGTAGAGGCACTTCAGCAAGTAGGGATACCGATGCGGCTCGAGCAGCTGGAGACGCAGGTAGGTGAAGACGGGGCTCTCAAGCAGCTGGACCAGTTTGTCCATCTGGATCAGCAGGCTCACGGTGATCTCGAGCTCGCCAAAGCTGTTCAGGAGGTCGCTAGCCTTCTGGTAGGCCTGCGAGAGCAGGCACAGACTGAAGGCGGCGACCGGATGGTGGCACCACGTGCGGAACAGGATCGTAAAGAACCGCGCGTCCGGATGCGAGGGCGAGGCTAGGCTGGCGGGCGCGGGCTGGCTCAAGGCGCGGAGCTTCTGGCGCAGCTCAACCATTTCAGGCGCCGTAATAAGGATGATGTTGAGGTTCTGCACCATCATGGCTACAAAGTCCAAATCGCGGGCATCGCGCTCGAGGATCTCAGCAAAGGTGCGATAGATGCGTTCGGCGTTGAGCGAGTGACAGAGCTGGCGAATGACGAGCGATCCGCGGGCTTCGAGGAGTCGTCGATCCGCCGCCAGCAGCGTGAGCAGCTGGGTAATGAAGTGACAAAAGTAGGCGTCGCTGGAGACCTGGAGGACCTGGGCGAGATACTGCAAGACGCGGCGCACGACTTCCTCGCTCGAATCGCCGAGACTCTGGAGCAATGCCTGGAGGGTCTCTGTCTCGTCTAAGCCCACGCTCCGGGTCGGGAACTTGCGGTGCAGCATGAGCAGCCACTCCAGCGAGGCCAGCCGGGTGTCCTCATGGGCCGCTTTGAGGAATTGCGGCAGCATCAGCGTCCGCACCATATGCTCCAGGTCGACGTGCTTGTCCACGAGATTGCTCTCGGTCAGCAGCTCCACGGCGAGCTGGTAGAACTTGGCATCGGCATCCTGCGCGAGCCGGACGATTTCTTTGCTGGGGTGCGCCAGGTTGGGCAGCGTAGCCTCCATGATCTCGGTCGCCATCGTCAGCATCGAGTCGCGCGTCAGCTGGATGAAATCCACGAGCCACCGCAGCGCCGTCGCTTTTGTTTCCTGGTTCGCGCTCTGCGCCTGCCGAACGAGAATCGCCGTCAGGCGGCCGAAATCGAGCCGCGTGTCGGCCCCGGGCACGTACGGCCGGCTGCGGTCGAGGTGCGGGTTGAACGTGAACTCGCGCATCGCGCGGGGCGCCGCCACGCCGGGTCCGTCCCCCGCCGCGCCCTCGGCGGCCGCGTTCGCATCGCCCTCGGCGGCCGCGTCGGCGTCGGCGCCGCCGTCCTCGCCCGGCGCGCGGTCGGCCGCCTGGGGTAGCGTGGGGCCTTCGTTGTACTTGTCGGCATCGCCCGGGCTGACGGTCGTCTTGACTTCCGCGTTGGGGCCGCTCATCAACAGCGCGCCCGTCGACTTGGCCGTCGTGCTCGCGGACAGCGCGACGGCATTGGCTTTGACGCGGAGCTGCCGGTCGCGCTGGATCTCGACAATGTCCTTGATCTCCTTGAGGAACTCGCCGAGCACGCGCTGCGTGTTGGTGCGCACCTCGATGTTGGTGTCCCCCAGGTAGCCAAAGAGGCCTTCGAGGAACTCGGGCAGAAACGCGACGATCTCGAGCTCGGGCACCGAGTGGAGCACGGCGATCCAGTTCACGAGAAAGGTGCGCACGAACGGATTGATCGTATGGATGCGCTCGACCAGCAGCGGGATGAACCGCGGCAGATTGAACTGCGTCGGGGCCAGGCCCGGCGTGAGCGCCACGCTACCCGGCGTCGTGGAGGGCACCGGCCCCGGCGGTTCGTGCCGCAGCGCGTCGTTGGCCTCGTCGTGGTGGACGCTGCGGTCGCTGACGATATCGATAATGACCCGGTTGAGCAGCTCGGTGCCCTTTTTCACGCTGATCTCCGGGTCCGCCGTTAGCCGCGCGAGCGCATCGAAGATGTCGTTGAAGTAGCGCAGAATGGCCCAGCGGGCGACCTTGGCCACGTTGTACAGCGACTCGCACGCATAGTAGCGGACGCGCGAGTCCTGGTCGGTGAGGCACTGGAAGATGGGCTGCATGATGCTGGCGAGATGGCGTTCCACGCCCGGGCCCAGCGCAATCGCAGCGGCCGCCAGCGCAATCAGCCCGCCGTTGCGGAAGTTGGGCTGCGACGACGAGGCATACTGGATGATCATGTGGATGATGGCCGCCGTCCGCTCCACATCGCGCGCGGCCTCGGCCTCCCGGATAAGCCGCTCGACATCCAGCGCCGCCGACTTGCGCTTGTCGTAGACTTTGTCGCCCAAGCCCCGCAGCACCGACGTCGGGATCGGCGCCAGATCGTGCTGCGACATGGCGGAAATCGGCGTGGCCGCACCGGGTCGGCCGTCGCACGCCCCAGGGTCAGAAGCTCCCCTGCCGGGGTGGGATTGCGGCCACGTGGGCGGCCCTGCAGCTAACCACGTGGGCACGTGGCGGCGAGATCAGGGTCCAGCGACAGCCGCGGCGGCGATGCGCAGAGGCCGGTGAGCGAGAGGCGGCGCGATCAGCAGCAGCAACTGCGTGGCAGTCGGACGGAGGCTCCGACGCGACGGCCGTCAGGAACACGCCTCGGGATGTCAGCGGAGATGAAGCGGCGAGCAGCGTTCGCTGCCATGCGGCCTCGTGCAGCGCCGACCGGAAGGCGCCGAGGCCTCGCCGATCTGGCGCCCGCACGGTCGCCATCGCCGCCTCGTGCCGTCGCTGTCGTGGGCGGCCCATGCGGCGATAAGCATCGCCAGCACGCCGCCATCGCGGTTACCACGCCACGGCCGACGCCGCGCCCGTGAGGGCCGCGGGGCACCCCGATCGCACGCCCTCCACACCGTAGAGCCTCTCCATGGCCGCGCCGCGGCATCCTCCTCTCCATGGCTTTCCAGCAGCATCTCGTCGGCCCGCACGATCGGCCGTCTCGCGCCAACCACGCGTCCGGTGGAGAGGGTGAAAGCGGTGTCGCCTGATTGGCACCGCCAGGGTACGCCCGCCCGTACGCCGAGCCGATCATGAAGAGGGTCTCCGGCACCGGGTGCCACGACGCGACCCAGCTGCTCCACTCACTAACGCCGCGGCGGATCGGCTCGAGACGAGATCACCTGGTGCGAGCGTAATGACCTAGCGCCTCCTCCTCCCACCTCCATTACCGCGCGCCTGACCCACTGCTGCGGCCCTCCGGTGCTTTGAAACAAGATCCTCTGTCGCCGCGATCGTGGCCACGTGACCCTCTCGCGCCACCGCCATGGCCAACGACGCTCGGCCCACACCCGCGGCGCGCCCGCCGCGGCGCCTGCGGCCCTGCACGACCGCCGCCGCCCCACGATGGCTGCCGCGCGCGCTCCGGCTCACGTCCGCCGCCGCCGTTCTCGCTGTCGTGGGCTGCCTCGCGGCGGTCGCCGCCGCCCTCGCATCGTCGTCGACGACGTCCCAGCACTCCCTGCTCGCGGCGGAAGGACGGCGCCGTCCCGTCGCGCCCGCGGCCGTCGATGCCACGCGCCGTGGCCGTGGCCGTGGCCGTGGCCGCCCCGCCGCAGACCCCGTGATCGCCGGCGAGTCGCTGCGCAACGTGCTGCATCTGACCGATCTCCACTTCGACCCGTACTACGAGCCCAACACCCCGGACGCGACGCTGTGCCACCGCTCGCGGCGCAAAACGCAGGGCGCGGCGGCCGCGGCGCCACCGGCTTCCGAGCCGGCATCGGCACCGCTGTCGGCGTCGGATGCCGCGCAGTCGCTGCCGGCGGCGACGCCGCGCCACCAGGTCAAACCCGACCAGGACGACGACGACTCGTCCCACTTCTACGGCCGCATCAACACCGAGTGCGACGCGCCGCTCTCGCTGATTGCGGACGCGCTCGATCGCATCCCGGGCGTCGCCGCGGAGGCGCTCCGCGACACCGCGCCGCGCGGGCTGGATGCCGTGCTCTGGACCGGCGACAGCTCGCGGCATGACCGCGACCCCGACATGCCCAAGACGATCGCGGAGCTGCGCGAGCAGACCGCCGCCATGGCCCGGCTCGTCGGCCGCGTCTTCCAGCCGCCGGCCGCCCCGACAGGCACCGCCGTCTACCCCTCGGTGGGCAACTGGGACGTCTTCCCCGCCGGCCAGCTCGCCGATGCCCGCGACGGCATGAACGACCAGCTCACGCATCTGTGGACGCTGTGGCTGCCGCTGCTGCGTCACGCCACGCGCAACGACACCGCTTGGATGGCCGCGGTGGAGCGCGACTTTCTGCACGGCGGCTACTACGTGGCGCCCTTGTATGCGCGCGACGACGACGACGGCGCCGCCGCGACCAACGCGACCGCGTCGGAAACACCGGTCTGGGTCGTCGCGCTCAACACGCTTTATTGGTTCGACGAGAACAACGCGGTGGGCGAGTGTGCATATTTCCACGTCGGCAGCGACCCGGACGCGGGCACGGCGGAGCCCGATGACATGACGCCGGGCACGCGACAGCTGGTCTGGCTCAACAGCGTGTTGCTGCGCGCCGAGGCCGAGGGCGCTGTGGTGCTGCTCACCGGCCACGTGCCACCGCTCAACACGAAGGCCAAATCGCTGTACACCCCGCGGTGCCTCATGGGCATCAAACGCCTCTGGGCGCGCTTCCGCGACCAGCTGCTGGCAGGCTTCTACGGCCATACCAACGACGACACGACGTTCCTCGTCTACCGCCACGAAGTCCCGCAGTCCGCCGGTGCTGCGCGCGCGTCGGCGGAGGACGGCGCTGACGACGAGTATCCAGGCGTCGAGATCGTGCCAATCGCCCCGGACACCATCGAGACCACGGCATGGGAGGCCGGCGAGCCCATTGGCCTCTTTTATACGGGCGTGTCCATCTACCCGGTGGCGAACCCGGGCTTCCGTCTGATGACCCTGCGCATCCCGGGCCGCCCCTCATCAGCGGCGCTCGCCATGGCGTCGCCCTCTCGCGCGTTGCCGGCGCGGTTCGCTTCGCAGGAGCAGTGGTATGCGTCGCTGCCGCGGGCCAACCTGCTGCACGACCAGCTGGGCGCGACGCACAACACCCTCAAGTTCCGCGCCGCGTGTCACACCACGCGCCACCTCGACCTGCCGCTGACAGCGCTGCCGGCGAACGCCACCACGAACGCCACCGCGCTGGACGCCAAGGCTTGGCAGGCGTTCGCGCTCCGCAGCCAGCGCGAGGTCGCGCGCGCCAAGTCCCTCACAGCCTCGGGGGTCACGTCGTGGCCGCTGGCCTCGTGGCTGCCGTCCTCGTGGCTGCCGTCCTCGTGGCTGCCGTCCTCGTGGCTGCCGTCCTCGTGGCTGCCATCCGCGTGGTGGCGCCGTCTGCTGCTTCCAATGGATGTCAATGTCGATGTCGATGATCCCCATCGCGAAGACGAAGCCGACGACGCCTGGGCCGCGGCCGAGACCGGCTCTGACGGCGATGAAGCCGCATGGACGGCGCAGCGGAAACCCAAGGGCCGGCCGGGCTTGCGCGCGTGGAAACAGTACGTGGCCTGCCAGGACGGCCACCTGTACGGTGATCCCGAGGCCCCTGCGCCCGCACCGCCCATCTTGACGCCGTCCCAGGCACTCTGGCTCATTGGCGCCTTCACGCTCGTTTTTGTCGCGCTGATTGCGGCTGGCCGCGTGGTGACGGCGCGCGAGGAGCAGCGTTGGCGCACGGGAGAGCATGCCGAGCGGATCCGTCTCTTTGGTGCGTAATCATCGGTCCTGTCGGCAATGCCATATCAGAATCCCCTGAAACTTTCTTCCAGCGAGGATTGTTTTCCGAGGCAGGCCCTTTCCTGATGGCCAGCCGTTCCGGCCCTAGGATGCATGAGGGAACAGAGGATCAACGCTGGACAATTTTTTTTTCTTACACAAAGAGATTCTGCATGTACTTCTGGGTGGCCATCAAGGCCTGCTGCCGGACATCCGGGTCGTCGTGGGTCATGAGCTCCATAATGCGCGTCTTGATACCGCTGTTCTGGAGGAAGCGCTTCCCGAGGGGCACGAACTTGACGAACTGGCCGATATCATGCGCCGCGATGGCAAGCGTCTGCGGCTGCGAGGCGGCGCCCGCGACCGACGGCGTCGGGGAGGGCACGTTGGTGGTGGCCGCGCCGCCGCCCAGACTGCCCATGGCGGGCGTGCCGACCGTCATACTGCCAGTCATGAGCAGGCGGCCGAGCGCACGCACGATCTCGTACTCGCGCTCGCAGAAGCGCTCGCCGTTCACCTTCCAGAACGCGTCGCTGCGGTGCGGCGGGCTCCAGACCAGCTTGCCCGAGCGCACCTCCGCGACATAGGCCTCGAAGGTCGACAGCTTGGCGGCGTACGCAGCGACTTCCTCGTGGAGGTAGGTCAGGTCCTCACGGACGTCGTCGTCGGTCCACTGGCGCGTCAGCAGCGTCTCGGCCCACGTGTGCACATGGCTCGCCAGCATGGCCGGGAAATTCTCGGTCGGCGCCTTGATCAGCAGGTTACGCAGGGTCGCCGCGACGACGCGGACGACCTTTTCCTTGATCGCCGTCTTGCCGATGTCCACGAGCAGCGGCACGATGTCGTACTTCTTTTGCAAATCGGCAGCGATGTCCTGGTTGAAGGTCAGCAACCAGAAAACGCACGTGATCTGGTACTGCATCTGCGCCACCGTCGTCTTGCGGAGCTGGCCCGTCAGGGCCGAGAGCGCGCCCGGGATGCGGTAGAAAGCGACACGGTGGCGCGGCGCCTGCACGAGCGTCTGGATGAACTGCACAATCAGATCCACGACCGGCGGGTTCGGGTTTTGCAACGACATCACCAGATACGTGTAGTATTCGGATACGTCGGCGCCCGCCGGCATCTGGTCCGCGCGCGACAGCAGCAGCGACAGGATACTCGCAGTCTCGAGCTGGATAAACTCGTCCTCGTTGCGGAGCAAGCTGAAAGCACCCAAGAAGACAGTCATTGAAAAAACAGCTGGTGAGTCACCACGCTATCTATGCACGGCATCGTGGGCGTCATCGCCGAGGGGAGGATCCAGCGCGGCGAATCATGCGTCAACTTACTTGAGCAGCGGGGTGTAGGGCGACGCATGGTCGTAGACCGGTGAGCGTATCCGAGCAAAGACATTAGCGACGGTGGGGTCGTCGGTGAGTAAGCTCTGGAGGCTGATGAGCACACTCTGGATCGTGTCCTTGCGACCGAGCTTAGCCAGCAGGCCCAGAATAAGCTGCGCAAAGGCTTCAGGGCGCTTGCGCATGCAGCCCGTCGCATCCTGCTCGAGCATGCGGATCTGCTCCAGCTCCTCGGCCGTGATCAGGTTGGCGCGGTGGTATCCCTGCCAACAGAGAAGCATCGAAGGATCATTGTATGACCACATGCATGGTATCGGTGAGTATCACATCCTATCATCACAGAACTTTCGCGAGACCAGGGCCGTCCTTCATCGACGATCCTCGAAACGAGCTAGCGCTGGCATCGCGCCATCAGATCGTGGATGGGCCTTTCTCGCGAGGGTCGGCCGCGCGATCTCCGACCGATTTCTTGCAGGATCTCAGCGCAGGGGAAAATGAGGCTTCCTTACCTCCCAGGGCACCGTGCGTGCGCGGGCAGCCACGACCTGCTCTTCCAGATAGGGGTTGTGGCTCGCGGTGAGGGGCGCCTCGATGGACACATCGCCGGCGGCGCCGTCGGCCGCGGCGTTGGCCACGTTGGCGGCCAGCGCCGTCGAGCTGTTGTCTTCGTAGATAAGTGCCGCCATCGTCAGAATCCGGAGGGAGGGTGCGGGCAGGGCCGACGTGGGCGCCGTGCTCGAGGGAAGGAGGGAGAGGGAGGCTCGCGCGGTGAGGAGGGACGCCGCGGCGGCAGCTGCCAAGGAGAAAGGGAAACCCGTCCAGCCAATCGTCAAGAACAACGTGACGGCAGACGCGGGTGAGGGAGGCGCGAAGCAGGACAGCGACTCGGCGGACGTACAATGGCCGATGCAACGAGATGTCGGGGAGGATGGTCAACAGGACCCGTGGGAGGTGGCAGCGATGGGCGGGGCCTCGCGGTTCGCTTGGACCGCGCCGCGATGCGATTTCCGGCACTTCATCGCTCCATGGTTCTTATGATGGCTCTCGCTCCGATGGGCGGTATCTGACGGCGCATCGGGCGATGGCAGCGTCCCGGCCACGCCGAGCCACGATAGACCACGAGACGAGACGAGGCGAGGTACGACGAGGGCCTGGCGAGGCGAGGTGCGATGGGCGGCCGGGAGCCTTTAGGAGCCTTAGTCGACGACGGCCCCATTGGGCTGGTCGCGCCGTCAGCCGCCTGGCGCCGGCACGCGAGCCGCTGCCACCACACGGCGCACGGCTCGCGGCCCGAGCTCTGCTTCGCTGTGCTGTGCCATGCCTCAGTCGAGAGGGTCGAGCGGCTGGGCCGGCCAGGTCAACAACAAAAAATAGACAAAAAGAAAAGAAAGGGGCGGGAAAAAACGACCCAAGGAAGCCGCAGCCGCAGGAGATAAGCTGCTGAGTGGCGATAGCGAGGCAGACCCGCAACTCCCCTTCGCGAAGGTGGCGAGACGGCCAGGAGCCGTTGAGAGCGCCTCTGTGCCTATCCGAGGATCACGAACAGCGATGCCCTGGCATGGCATCCCGCATGTCATTCTATAAATTAATCATCAAGTCATCCCGCGCTCATGACGGTGCACCGGCGACGGTTACGCGGCCGCGGGGCTCAGGTCGCGACGACGTCGCGCATCCGCAGACGGCTCTGATGAAGACGGCGCGTCGTCGCGGAGATCGAGGCGCGTGGCGTCGCGCGAGACGGCGAACTCGTCGGTATACCACTCGTCGCCGCGGCGGCGGCCGCGGTACGCGACGTCGGCGCGGACGCCGTTGGCCGCGAGGATGGCGAAGCGAAGGTCGGCGACGCCCTTGATGTGGTTGTGAGTGCCCTCGACGCGCGTGCCGGGATCGAGCTCGACGCCGTCGCCGACGAGCGCCGCGACGGCGGGCTGCGAGCGCAGGTGCAGCCGCAGCGCGTGCATCAGCGAGTTGTTGCGGCGCTGCGACTCGACGCCGTCGTAGTAGATCTTGGCACCGAACAGCGCCGTCAGGCCCGTGACCAGCAGCGGGCCTTGCGGACTCGCCACGAGCCGCTTCAGCGGACGGAAGAGGCGCGACATCACTGCCATCCTGGGATTCAAGGGCCGCGGCGGCTGTCCAGCAGCGAGCAAACTGGGTCGGAGATTCGGAGTATCAGAGAGGGGACGCGCTTCACGGGCACGCGGGATGGCGGGTGCAGGAGAAAAGAAAAACTCCGACTTGCAGGAAACTGTAGTGCATCGACATCAGATCGTCAACGAGAAAGACCACTGCCATCCCATCGCGCGAAGACCGACACTCGCTCGTTCTGTGCTAGGAGTGAAGCCAAATGGGCGATATGAAGGCCCTGGCCTCGACGCCGCGGTGCCGCCCCAAAGCTCAGGCCGGCGTGCGGCAGGGTCTTCGATGCCCTTGGAGCAAGGAGCCAAGCCAGAGAGAGCGACTGGCGGAGATGGGGGCACATGAGTAGAGGGGTCAGCGAGGGGCATCCTGCGGCGGCGACTTGGGTGTTCCGTGATCGACATTCCGCGTGGCCCAGCGGACACCGGTGCGCTAGTATGACACGTGACGCGACAACCCAGCAGAGCTGCCCTGCTTGGCGATGCCGTCCATGCAGATCGGCTGCCGATCGGCGGTCGTGGTGGTCGCAGCCGCCTGCGCGACGTCGCGGTTTGGCCGACTCCCGGACTCCTCCGAAAGAGAAGGCAAAGCTCGTTTTCTGCCAGCAAACAAAGAGTGGCGAGGAGGCGTGCGCCGCAGTAGGGTCCTAGTCATCAAAAGCAGCATGAGCCATGTCACACGAGGCCCGTGCCCCATGTCAGCGGTGGCCGGTGGGCGGCGAAACCGGTTTTTTGGCTCAGGCCGACGCGCACACCGGTGTCCCAGCTGTCCCACACTCCCCCCAGGTGTCCTGACGTCCACGCGGCAACGGAAACTTCGCTCCATTCGCTTCTGCCTCCCCCTCCTGCTGCCACGACGCGCTACTTTGCGCGACGGACACGGACCTTGCACTCTATTTTCATTAACACTTGGCGCAAGATCATCATGACCAGCTCGGAGCGGGAACTCACGCTGGCCGAGTACCTAGAAGGCAAGCGGGCACACCCTTCACCGAAGGGTCTTTCTCCCATGTGAGAAACATGCGTGTTATAGCATCGAACAGCCGGGAAAACTGTCAGACTCACCAACATGACTTGATGATCCATCTCTGGATGGGATCTATGAAACGGAATGATTATGATGAATGCTCACACTGGCCTCGATCGCTCAGAGGAGCAAAGGAACTACCGCGCGGCCAAGCTCAAGTACCCCAACTCGACCAAGGTCTGCTCCTATGACTCGGGTAAGTCGTCTCTGCCGATCACGGGCCAGAAGCCCCACGACCAGCGATGGTTTGTATTCATACCCCTCCATCCTCCCTCGTGCTCACGCTGATCGCTGTATCTCGATGATGTGGACGATCACCCGATGACGACGGGCTGACCTAGGCTACCGCCTGCAGGAGGTCACGTCATGCCTGGACTGCGCCAAACCCGGCGAGCGCGTTGGCGTCTGTGCGTCATGCATCGTGGAATGCCATACGCAGTGCCAAAAGACTGTCGAGCTGATGTGGAAGCGTGATTTCCGCTGCGACTGCGGCACCGCCCGGCAGACCTCGCGATGCTGTCTCCGCGACGTCGCCGACGCGCCCCCGAACGCCGGCAACCGCTACGATCATACCTTTGACGGGTTTTTCTGCACGTGCCGCTCGACCTTCGGCGACAACGAGACGCGGCGCATGTACCAGTGCGGGTTCTGCGAGGACTGGTTCCACGATGCGTGTCTCGTGCCGCCGCTCGCTGTGAGCGCCGGGGACGCCACAGCCACGCCCCTCTCCACGGACGCGCCGGCGCCGTCGAAGAAACGCGCGCACCCGGACCCGTCGACCCCCGTTTGCTGGGGTATGGGCGCCTCCGCCGGCCCTGCGTCGCTGGTCGAGGCCCTGACGGGCCGGCCGGCCCCCACCGCCATGGCTGGCAAGACGGTGACGAAGGCCGGTGTCGCCGGCGAACACGACGGCGGTGCCGACAGCGATGCCGACGCCGACGCCGAGGACGAGGACGAGGACGAGGACGATAACAACGAAAGCCAGCTGATTTGCGCGGCATGCGCGGCGCGGCACGCCCGCTGGCTCGCGCCGTACTACGACGGCGGCGCCCTGCGGGATGCGGCGACCGTCGTCCGGCCCGGGGAAGCCGTCCTCTCCCCGACCGCCACGGCTGCCGCCGCGCCGCCGAGTCCCAAGCGCATCTGCCTCGACGACGACGGCGCAGACGACGAGACGGCGGCGGCGAAGCCCGCCACGGCAAAGCCAGAGCCGGACCCGACGGTCGATGCCACGCTTGAGATCCAGCGAAAAGACAGCACGGGGGAAAGGCCGGAGACGGAGACGGTGCCGGGCCCTTTCTGTCCGTTCCGGTCCCGCGAGGCCGACGCGCAGGCCGCGATAGATGCCATCGCAGCAGCGCTGGAGGCGACGCCGCGGCCGTTGTGGACCGTGAGCGACCTATGGCCGCGAGTGATGTGTCCCTGCGTCAGATGCCGTTCGTCCGCGGCGGAGAAGGGATTGGCCTATCTGTATACGCCGCCCGTGGAGTGGCGCGGCGAGCCGGCCGACGACGACGACGACGACGCTACCTCCCGGGAGGCCGGCGACTCGGCGCCCGATGTCAGTATCGACGCGGTCCTCGCCGAGATCATCGGCAATCAGCTCCCCAACTTGCCGCGTGCCGCCGCGCTTCATGTCGCCTCACGCGTGGATCAGCTCCGCAGTAGCCTCGCGGCCTTCTTTCGCGACGCCGGTAAGTCTATCATTCCATATGCACCGATGCGATGTCGCTGTTCGTTGATCAGCATTCAAACGAGATTGAACCATGCTGATACTCATACAAGGCATTTCTCAACATCATTGCTGTTGATTGATGTGGACAGGCGAGTCGGGCCGTGTGCTGACCAAAGCGGATGTCGACCAGTTCATTGAAAAGAAGCTGCCGCGACCGTCCTAGCAGCTCGGTATGGCATCTCCCGCCACAATTCAATTGGATTCTTTCGCGCTGTATACCTTGTATATGTGATGAAGTTTTGCACGATGAGCGACATCAGCGTGGCATCCCAAAAACATAAACTGTGGCCTGGTGTGGCAATGCTCCATCATCGCAATCGCCGCTCGTCGGAATTTACTCGAGGCACGGCGACGCCGCTTGTGCCGATCCCTTTTGGGGGATGGGGGGCCGAGGCGGCCCGAGGCGAAGCGAGAGGCGGCGAAATGATGAGGGAGACCTCCGCGGAGATCGCTCTTGGGACACGGCCATCGGCCACGCACTCAACACAACAGACCCAGAGTCCGGGCGGCGGCTGCAACTGAACTGCGATCGGGGCACCGGCCGTAGTAACTCGAGCCGGCTCGAGCCTGATCGGGGGTATCGGCCGCCGCATCACCTGTCCTGCTGGATGCTGGATCGGCGCCTGAAGCAAGTACACTCGCGTCCTCGTGAAGTCATCGCCATGGTGACGCTCGGGAAGCTCGCTCGACATCAGGATCGATGGATGCGAGTAAGGTTGACCCTCGATGATCTCTGGCGAGCATGCGCGTACCGCGTTGCCTCGGAAATTGCCGCGGCAAGCGTTCCCTTTTCCGTGCAGGCTTCCTACGGTTCCTCTGCACGATCACGCCACTCAGTTCCAGTGGATCGTCGGCGCAGGCGTTTCCTTCGCGGCTCCCTTCTGCCACGTGCGCACTTAGCTGCCTCGCGTTGGCCACGCGATCTCGGTGATCTGAGGCCGCCGCCGACGACGACGACGCCGGCACCGGCGCCTGAACCACCGGCAGGGCCGCCGTGTGGCCGCCATGTCGCAAATCTTGGCCTCCTGGCTCAACAACGATGTGCATCTCTCAGAGCCGGTGCGCGCTACCGGGCTCGGTGACCAGTTCAGCAACGGTTATCTCATTTCCGAGCTGCTGCACCGGTATGGCCTCATCCCGGTCTGGCCGGGACCGTATGTGAACGCGCCGCCCGAGCAGCTGCGCCCGTGCATCCGCAACTTCACGCTGATGGAGCCCATTTTGGTGGACCAACTGCACCTCCGCTTCGATCCCAACCGCGCGTGGCGCATCATCAACGCCGACGCGGCCGTCACGATCGCGCTGCTCACCGATCTGCGGCGCTCCATCAAGCATGTGAAGACCAGGCCCGCGGATACAGCGACCGCAGGCGGCTCGCTGCTTTCCCTCAACCAGCGGGACGATCACCATGCCTCGCACCAGGCCCTGACGGGCCAGCGCCGTCACACCCGCGAGGATTCGTTCGGGTCCTCCTATGGCGACGAATCACAAGATAGTAAGTTGACGCCCCGGTCCGGCCGAAATCGCCACCATCGCAAAAAACTCGGAATGACTCACCTTGTTTTGCTGTCGTCTGGTGCGTCTCCTCAGTCAATGCCTTCTTTAGCTCGCTGCAGGCGGCTTCGGGCAAAACGACGGGCAAGCCCCCTGTGCGACTGCCTGACTTGCCACAGAACCAGGACGCGCGGCAGAAGTGGCGCGAGCGCGAGCGACAATCGTTTGCCCGCGTCCTGGCCGGCAAACTCCGCAAGGAAACCTTCTCGCCGCCGCCACCGTCGGAGCCCGAGGCCGTCTGGCATCCGCAAGGTCCTGGCGGCCGCGGCGGCTCGCAGCACCACGGCGGCTCGCAGCACCACGGCGGCTCGCAGCACCACGGCGGCTCGCAGCACCACGGCGGCTCAACTTTCTCGCGATCGATGCCCAACAGCCCCGACCGCCAGCTGCGCAGTGGTGGTGCAGGCGCGAGTCTCCGCGGTGGCTCGGTCCGCGGCGGCGGCGGTGGCTCGGTGAGGAGCGGCGGCGGTCCCGCGCTCACATCCCAGCTGATGCCTTCGACCTCGCACGGCGGCTTCGCCGCCCAGCGGCACCGTGGGCACATGCTCGAGCAAGACGCGCAGCAGCCCGACTTAGTGCAGAAGCTGGCCGTCATGGCCAAGGACACGTGGAGCACGGAGGCGCAAGAGCGGGAGGCGAGCGCGGCGAACGAGCGCCAGGCCGAGCGGGAAAAGCTCGAGGCAAAGCAGCGCCGCCAGAACGAGCAGAAGCGCGTGCGCAAAGGGCTCGACGCCCAACATGTTCTCGAGTCGGTGCTGCAGCGCATCGACGCGTTCGATGCCAAGCAGGACGCCCAGCGCGCGATGGCCCCCGCGGCGGATGCGGCTGGAACGGCGGCGTCCGCGGCGGCGGCGGGGAGTGCATCCACAGCGGCGGCGCCCGACGCCGCGCCGAACGCGGCCGCGGGCACCCCGGCGGTGGCGGCGATGGCATCCTCGCCTGGCGCGACGTTGACGCCGACGCCGCGGGAGGTCCGCGAAGCGAAAGCGTTGGCGGCCGCGAACCAAAAGAAAGCCGAGGCCGAGCGCCGCCGGTTGCTGGAGGAAGCGCGGCTGCGGGACGAGGCGGAGGTCAAGGCGCAGATGGCGCTCGATGATCTCGACGAAGAGTCGCACATGGCGCGGCTGGAGGCCAAGATCGCGGAGTCCGATCTGAGCAAGCGCACGGAAGCTTATATGGCAAAACTGCGCGACCAGCATCACGGCATGAAGAGCGCGTTTGAGCGCCGCCAGCTGGCGCGGCAGCGGTTTATCCTGCATACGAGCCGTATGGTCGAGAAAGAAGCCGAAGAGGCCGCCCAGAAGTACGTGCTGGCGCCGATTAAGCGCCAGACCGTTCAGGAAAAGCGGATGCAGGTCCAGATCGATCTGGTGAGTCACTACACGGAAACGATGCGGGAGAATCGCGCGTTTGAAGATAAGCAGATCAGCCAGCAGACGCGCCACGATGCCAAGGTCGCGCTGGAGCTCGAGATGAAAGCGATTGAGCTGGTCGAGCGCGACCTGGCGGTGCGCGCAAAAGCGCAGCAAGCCATCTATGCCAAGATCCAGCGCGAGACCCAGACCCGACGCAACCTGCGGCACTATGCTTTCTGCCGCAACGTCGTCGAATCGATCCTCGATGTCGCGATGGAAGCCTGCCAGTGGCGGGAGCTCTCGGCGCACTGCCCCCCAGTCGACTACGAGATGGTCTGGACGCCTGCCCAGAAGATGGCCGAGTGGACGACGCTGTTCCGCCACAACCTCGCGATCCGCCAGGCCAACCCGACGCCCCATGCCGAGTATATCGAGGAAGGCGATATTCAGCTCGAGGCCGCCGCCCGCAGGGAACGCGATGTTCTGCTCGACGAGCGCGATTTCCTGGATTACCTGCGACTCGAAGGCGACTGGACCGCGCCACTCCCGTCGCCGGCTGCCGTCGCCATGGGCCTTGCAGCGATGCCGGGCGCCGCTGGTGTCACGGCGGCGGCCGCGCCGGGTACGGTCGCTAGCGCGGCGCCCCCGTCCGGCACGGCAGCGACGACTGCGAATGCTGCTGGCACGGCGTCGACAGTCGCGGCCGCGGCGATGGCAGGCGCCTCGGGCGTCGCGAGCACGATCGCGAGCGCCGGCCCCGGCTCCGTGTCGATCGCGACACCCGCCGCCGCGGCGCCCGCGGCGCCCGCGGCGAATGGCGCCCTCGTGCCTGGCGCCGCGGCCGGTGCTGCCAGCGGTGTTGCGGCGTCCTCCTCGTTGGCGAGCGACCACGTGCGTGTGATCGAGAACCCGGTGCTCACCAAGATGGTCGACACGCTCTACCAAATGACGACGCTGCCGTCGTCGCTCTACCAGCCGCCCAAGTATGGCGCGATGGCGCTGAAGGTGTGTGTGGTGGGCAAAGCGTTTTCCGGCAAAAAGACGGTCGCAAAGCATCTTTCCGCACTGTTCCATGTGCCACTCCTCAGCACCGAAGACATTTTGACCGACTACTTGGCGTCTCGGTCCGCCAAAGGCAACAGCTCGGCCGCGCAGGCAAAAAAGCAGCTCATGCTCAAGAAGGCTCAGGTCAGTTTGCTCGAGGGAAACCCGCTGTCGGATGTGCAAATCGTGCAGATTGTCATTGACGCCATCGAGAAGTTGCCGGCATCTGCGGTCGCTACCGCGGCACGCGCCGAGAGCCGCGCTGCCGCGACGGGTACGGCTGATGGGCGGCGGACGTCGGATGGTAAAGAAACGTCGCCAGGGTCGCCGGCCCAGCCTTTGACGCCGTCGTCACCGTTGACGCCGTCAGGGACGACGGCCGGCGCGTCGTCGAGCTCGAAGCACAACTCGCGCGCGTCTAAAATTAACGAGCGCGGCTGGATCCTCGTCGATTTCCCGCGGAACCGTGACCAAGCGATGCTGTTTGAAAAGTACTTGACCGGGTATGAAGAGCCGTCGCACCTGAAGCCGGGGCTGCTGAAGCGCGGCCCGAGCAAAGAAGCGCGCAAGTCGCTGATTCTCAATGTTCATGACTCGAGCCTGCTCGGCAGCGGCAAGGCTAACCAAGACGCGGTGGGCAGCCTGACGCTCACATCGTCTGGCATCGACTGTCTCTTCTGGTTGGACGTGCAGCACGAGACCGCCGTCGTGCGCGCCGTCGAGGCCAACATCGAGGAGACGGAGACGACCGTCGCCGCGCCGTCGCCCAAGCCCCTCAACCCGGACGCCGAGCAGATCGCCCGCGTTCACTTCGAGCACTCCACTTTCGACGCCGCCGCCGAAGCGCTCAAACAATGGTTCACAGGATTCAACAACGTCGCTCAACTGCTGAGCTCGGCGGAGACGCGCGACTCCATCCTCGTCGATGCTGAGACCCGCATTCGCGACGTCCTGAGCCTCCGCGGGCCGCAGGCTTCCGGCGGCGCCGCGGCGCTGGCTGGCGCGGGCGCCGCTGCCGGCGTGGCCGCGCTCTCCCGCCCGGAATCGGGCATGTCCACGGCCTCCAGCGCCTCCCTCGAGAAGCTGGACAACCCGGCGAGCAAACTGCGCGGCTCGGCCACGACGCTGCTCGCTGATCCGATGTCGGCCACGGGACCGCCGACAACGACGGCGGCCACGCCGGCACCGGCACCGGCACCCGCGCCTGTGGCGGTCACCCCGACGCCAGCGCCGGCCCCAGTACCAGCACCGACGCTGTCGACGCCTGGGAGCGTGTCGGTGCGCCAGTCTGGCAGCCAGAACAACAGCGCGTCGCCGTCGCGGCGCAAGGGCGAAACGGCTGCCGCTGCTCACCGCAGCGCGGACCTGTTCAAGGCCGACCCTGCGGCAGCACTCGTGCCGGCGGCGGACGCCGTGGACCTCTTTTCGGTCGAGGCCATCGAGCAGCTGCGCGCGAGCCTCAAGACCATCAGCCACCCCACCAAGGAGATGTCGCTCGTGCTCGCGGACCAGTGGACAACGATCGAGACGAACTATACCGCCGCCGTCAAGTTCATCTTGAACCACCTGCGCAAGGAAGCGTGCAACACGGTCCATTACTTCTATGAGATCCGACGGCACTTCGAGACCTTCCTCAAGCGTCCCGACGACAAGCAAACGGTGGTGGAGACCTTCATCAAGGACTACAACGCCATCGATGACGACCTTCGCGCGGATGCCGAAGCTAAGGCCGAGCTGCTCCAGCGGGTCGAGGACCTCAAAGACCATCTCTCGACGCTGTCGAGCCAGCGTCGCGACCAAGCGAACGTGGAAAAATCTTCCATTATCGACGACAAGTGGCTCGAGGACCATGTCACTATCGTGTGCAATCTGTACCTGCGCCTTTTCCAGATCGAAGCCGACCGGTTCCTCAACACGCGCGTCCTCATCACGGACTACTGGCGCGACGCGATGCAGCTTCCACTTGCCGAAGTCATCCGCCCGGCGCCAGCGATCCAGGGCGAGAGCGTCAAGTTGCCCCTGCTCTCGCTCACCGAAAACGTGTTCGACTTTGCCGCATGGCTCCACCAGAACCTGGGCCACCATGCCCGCGGGTCCAGCACCTACACCCCGACGGCGTTCGGCGGGCTCGGCGGTAGCACGGGCGGCAACGGCGCGAGCGGGCTCAGCGGCGCCGGCAGCAGTGGTGCGAGCGGCGTCGGCGGCGCCGGCGGCGCGACCGCCAAGGAGGCTGCCGCCGGCGGCGCGGCGACGATGGCGGCGACGGGCGGCGGCAGCAGCCGCATGAGCGGCAAAGAGTCGGGCGCGAAGGGCGGCCACGGCAATGCCACAGCCGGCTCGGGCGCCTCCGGCCCGCCCTCGGACGGCGCGGCGTCCAAGGGCAAGGGCAAACCGAAGGAGATCGACAATGCGATCGCGCTGAGCGAACTCGACAAGGGGATTGAGATCCTGGCTGGGCTGATGGGCAGCTATGCGTTTGGCGAGAACGCGCTGACGCGGCTCGTGATTGCCAGCACGCCGGCGGGCAAGGAGTCAACGCGAGCGGTGGCGGCCAACAACGCCGGTGCCGGCGGCGCCGGCGGCCCCGCGGTTGTCGAGGAGACGACGCTCGTGCCGACGCCGGCGTACTGGACGAAAGCCATGGAGCTGGAGGACGCGATGACGCGGCAGCGCGTCGAGCTGATCCGCTCCCGGGCGCTCGCCCACGTGGAGGAGCTGAAGCGCCGCATGCTGGAGAGCTTCCAGCTAATGGAACAGTGGAACCACCAGCGCCACGCAAGTGAGCTGGCGGCCATCACGCAGCTATGTACCCTCTTTGCGGAAGCGGTCGAGGGCGAGAAACCCATGCATACCGTCATACGGCTCGAAGGGGACGTGCTGGTGCACGACCCGTCGCGGCTGACGGCGCGGCCGCCGAAGCGCCACGTTTACCCGCAGCTGCCGACGCCGACGACGCCATCGACGGCGCTGCGATTGTCAGAGACCCTGGCGGCCGCGGCGCCGTCGAAGCTGCCGACCGCGGACGGCGCGATCGTGCTGGCCGAGACGCAGATCGCGGAGCTCGCGAAGCAGCTGGTGACGCCGACCTTGTGCATGGGCGACCTGCGTGTCCCGACGGCGCGCGTTGTCGACCACCTGATGGTGCTCGCCAGCACCAGCAACGCGAGCGCCATGTTCCCGCCACGCATGATCCGTGCCGGCATGGCCCTTGACCCCACGCCCTTCCAGGACCTCGTCACGATTGGCGAGCTGCGCGGCCACGGCGGCCAGGTTCATCTCGTCGCCTTCCTCGTGACCCTGCTCAACCTCGCCAACGCCGTCTTTGCCAAAGCTGCGACTAAGCGCGCGCTTCTCGAGGCGCTGGGCAAGTATAAAAAGATGGACATCAAGCAGTGGCACGATGTCTGGTCTGGCTTTGTCGCCTCGCTCACGGTTGACCCAACCGCGGCGACAACTTCGACTTCGACGGCGACAACATCAACCACGACTTCGACGGCGGTGACTACGACGATCACAGCGTCGCCGCTGCTGCCGGACGCCGTGCGCCGGTTCCTCGAGACACTGCACGACATGGCGGCCGACACGAGCGGCAACACCAAACCGAGCTCCAATCGCGTCTACTCGGCCGCTGTCCTGGCCAAGATTCTCAAGACGCCCTCCAAGTACAACACCTAAGGACCCCTCGACGCACGACTGCCCGACCACCGCCGAGCTTCGTCGAGCTGGGCCAATGGATGTCAAGAAAAAGGCTTCTCTTTTGATGTTTTGTAAATAAAAGACGGTATGGATGAAATCAGATCGAGGCTACAAGCGCACCTTGCGGATCCGCTGGTCATCGCGCTTGCCGAGCAACGCGATGGCACCGATCGTTTCCATCTGCCCCAGCATCGCATCAAAGACGCGCTCGCCAATGGGCTCGGAGGACTGCTCGCGGAAGAGGCGCAGCGCTTCCTTCTTGCTGATCGTCGTTTCCTTGAGCCCACGGAGCATCTCGGCGAAGGCGGCCTGCTTGGCATGCTGCTGGTGGCGCGAGGCGGCGGAGATGCCCGTGTTGATCATGTCCATATCGATGCGGCCGGTGCGCGGGTCGACGGCGGCGGTCTGCAGCGCAGCCATGATCAAGCGGTAGGCCTCGCGAACATCGCGTTCCTCAACCGTCGGGCTGAGCCGCATGCGCGCATGCGCCTCCGACAGGCGGATCATACTCTCGAGCTGACGCGTCGTCGCCGACACTTGCCCGCCGGTGTGCGAGTTGTAGCTACCGCTGCCCGTGCGCAGCGGGCGGCGCATCTTGACGTAGAAGTCCTGAAGCAGCACGCCGGCAGCTTCCGTGATCTGCGGCTCGCAGTGGCGCTTGGCGTAGTTGATGTAGCGCGTGAACGTCTCGCTGGGCAGCATCGCGGGGCGGAACCGGGACGCCGTCGTCGAAGCTTCGGTCACGAGGCCCGTCGTCGCGGCGGCCGCGTCGCGCGGGTCGTCCAAGTACAGCCCGACGAGGTGCTGGGCCAGCCGGCGGTCGTCGCGCTCGTTGGGCTTGTCAAGCAGCAGATAGAGCAGGTCGAAACGCGACATGAGCGGCGGCGGCAGATTGATGTTCTCCACGACGCTCAGTCGCTCGTCGAACTTGGAGTGAATCGGGTTGGCGCACGCAAGAATCGAGGTCCGCGCGTTGAGCGTGGTGATGATCCCGGCCTTCGCGATCGAAATGGTCTGCTGCTCCATGACCTCGTGCAGCACGCTGCGGGTATGGTCGGACATCTTGTCGAACTCGTCGATGCAGCAGATGCCGCCGTCGCTGAGCACCAGCGCGCCCGACTCGAGCACGAGCTGGCGGGTGTCCGGGTCGCGCGTGATGTACGCGGTCAAACCGACGGCGCTCGAGCCTTTGCCGCTGGTGTAGACGCCACGCGGCGCGAGTTTGTGGACGTACTGCAGCAGCTGCGACTTGGACACGCCAGGATCGCCGACGAGCAAGATGTTGATGTCGCCGCGGATGCGTGGGCGGCCCGACTTGTCGGCCGTGAAGCGGTTGACGCCGCCAAAGAGCTGCAGCAACACGCCCTTCTTGGCGTCGTCCATGCCGAAGATGGACGGCGCGACGGACTGCGCCAGCATCTCGTAGAGGTCCGGGCGCTGCGCGATGGCGGTCATCTCGGCGGCCAGCTGCTCGGCGCTCTGCGCCGTCACGAGCTGATCGCCTTCGTTGACGTCGACGACATACTCGTCAGCGTTCTTGATGCTCGCGTCGACGCCGAGACGCCGCGCGTCCGTTTTGCGGATGTGGACAACATCGAGGTACGTGCGGAAGTAGGGGCGGACGGTGCGGCGCGTGGGGTTGACGCGCACCGGAACGCCGCGGTAGACGGCGGTGATCTCGACGCGGTCGCCGGGCTTCGCGCTGTCGACGAGGTCGTCGTAGAGGCACATCGAGACCGTGTGCGGCGTCTGGCCGTCAGGCGTCTCGTCCGGCGTCTCCTGCATCTTGGCCTGCTGCTTGTCGCTGAACACGCAGCGGTTGTGCACGATCTGGAGGGTGTTGTCGCTGGCGCACTGGCGGTTCCCGCACTTCGTGGGCTCGACCACACGGCCGCGCTCGATCTGGACCGACGTCGTCCAGTGGCACACGCTGCACCGGAAGAAGGCCTCCTTCAGGTCAGGCGTCACCGAGAGCGTGCGAATGAGCAGGCCCTTGACGCACACGAGGGTGTCGATGTCGGCGGGGTCCAGCTGCCGCATGTTGACGGAGCGGCCCAGGTTGAAGGGCCGCACGACGACGGCTTTGTCGGGCGGCGCGTTGCCCATCCACAGCATCTCCGTCAGCACGTGGTCCATCAGCGGAATGATCTCCGCCGGGTACCGCACGAGCTGGTGATACAACGCCGTCGCGGGCGCATAGCACAGCAGGTTCTGCGCGTCCAGATTGAAGTGCGTCGTTTCCGACAGCCTCATCTGCTGTAAGCGCGGCGGGTAGAAGGGCTCACGCATCGCGTCGGTGATTTCGACGTCTTCCGCGTCGACGTCCTCGTCGGCGTCGCCGCCAGCGGTGGCGTGGCGCGGTGAGGCCCGGCGCGCCGTGACGCGGTCGGCTTCGGTGAAATGGTCGAGAAAGTGGCGGAAGGTCTTGATGCACGTGTTGATATTGATCGTCGTGCCCCACACGACGGCCTTGTCATCGAGCGGGACGACGTCGCCGTGGGACGCGCCGTCCATCTCGGACGGCGTGCCGCCGACCGGCGCCGCGGCGCTGCTGCTCAGGTCAAAGGATCCGATGCCCATCGGGAAGTGCACATCGAACGCGCTCTTGGCCGGCACGTCGCCGCGGTGCCGCCGTGACGGCGTGCTCAGCGACACGCGGTGCCGGCCGAGGCCGCTGCTACTCGGGCCCTCGCCTGCGTGGCTCGCCTGGCTCTGGCTCTGGCTGGGCGCATGGATCTCCGACGTCAGCCCCGTGCTCGGGTACTGCAGCATCGGCGAATCGAACGAGGACGGCCCGGCGGCCGCGAGGCCCGGCGTCATGGCGGCCGCGGCGGCCGCGGCCGACCGCAGATCGCCGTGCGGCCGCCCGCGCCGGGGGCCCGCGACCGGCGTCGTCGGCACCGCGTCCAGGTAGCGCGCGGCGTCCGCGGACCGCCGCACCGACGCCGTCATGCCCATGAGCGAGTCCGGATCGACGAGGCGCGCGCCGGAGCGGCGCCCACCGCTGCCGGGCATGGCGCCATGCGGGCTCGAGAGGGCGGTGTCGGCGACGCTGAAGAGCGGCGAGGAGAGGCCGCTGGCGCGCTGGGCGGCGTGCGCGACGCTGCTGCTCGCGGGTCCCCGCGGGGTCTGCGGCAGCATGCCCGCGGCATGGGCCGCCGGCTCGCCGGTCGCCGTGAAGGGCTGCGAGGAGCCGGAGGCGCCGAAGGACTGCGCGGTGAGCGGCGTCGCCTGCGACTTGGACGGCGTCCGCTGGCTCGGCGGGGCCTGGTTTTCCTTGGCGGCGCGCGGCGACGACATGGTGCAAGCGGCGCTATGGGGGGAAGGCGCGTGACGCGGGGTTAAGACCCAAGGGGGTCAAGGCGCGCGCGGCTCGAGATGGACGGCCACACGGAGGGGCGAACGACCGGCAGGGGCGACGGCGTCAGCGGACCGTGGCGACCGCAGTCCGAAGTCCGAAGTCCCGCAAACACCGCCAATCGCAGGCAAGAAGGGTCCACGAGCAGATGCCGAGACAGAGGCCCGAGCGGAACGCGGCAGGACAGCGAGACGGTGACGCGGGAGAGCGTTATCACGGGTATCACGCCACGTGGGTCGTCGAGCCGTGGCACGACCACGTGGGTCAATGCATCGCTCGACGACGGAACGCCATAGCCGAGGCCCGACCGATGCTGATCCGCGGAGAGCGGCTTGAATCAAAAAGGCGGCTGGACGCCGTCGCGGTCGGTGCGGCGTGTGAACCCCTCCGCCGGCCCGCCTTGCCGCGGCCCCCGCCGATGCGAGGAACAGCGAAGCGAAGGCGCGGCGCTTCCTTGCTGCTTTCTGCGCTTGCGCCCAAGTGGACAACCTACAAGCCTGGTCCCTGGGGTCTCGCCGGGCGTACGGCCGGGCGTGTGCTTCTCGCTCGCCCGACATCCACCACTCCATGAGGCGCGGAGCTTGGAGCCAGCATCCCTCAATGCTTGGACCCCATCCGCCGTCTTGGCCATCATCGAATCAAAAAACGGCAACGACGCGGCGAGGCGAGGCGATGAGAAAATGGTCGAGAGACTATCGTGATGTATGAGATGGCAGGGAGATGCGAGCGGAGTTGGTGCGGAGGATGGGGAAATGGAAGTATGGCGACGGTCGCAAACAGCGCCATCACGACGGCCACCGCGTGGTTCAGCCCGGGCGAAGATCGCTAGTCGAGCGACTGCGGCTGCTGGTGCACGAGGTTGATGATCTCGCGGCGCGCGCGCAGCCACGCAGAGTAAGTTTCCGGCAAGCTGGCGATGTCGGTGGGCCGCGGCGCGGGCGAGGCGGGCGACGCCGGCGAGGACGTCGAGGCCGAGACGGTGGTCGTGTCGAGGGCGAGGCCGCTACTGCCGGGCCCGCGCTCCTCGGGCAGGCCCCAGATGTCCAGCAGGTAGTTGCAGAAGCAGATGAGGTAGAAGTACCGGATCAGGTAGTTGATGCCGACGCGCATGACACGCTCATAGGCGCGCGGGTCGGCCGCGGGGTCCATGGCCGCGACGCGCAGGCGGTAGTCGTAGATGGCGCTGCGCAGGTTCTGGATCGCCTCGCAGCGGTCGAGCGCCTCGTCCGTCAGCGCTTTGGCGACCTGGCCCGACGAGAGCAGCGCGATGAGGGACAGAATGAGACGGTACTCGCCGCGCAGGTACCGTGCGCGGCCGTCGTGCTCCGCGTCGCTGCGCATGACCTCGAGCGAGGCCCCCGCGAACCCGGTATAGGACGGGTGCGAGGGCGGCGGCTGCGCGGACGACGGCGGGCTGGGCGAGAAGGAGCTGAGCGAGAGCAGGCTCGCGTTGCCGGCGACGCCGGGTTCGCCGACCGCGGTCGTGGAGGTGGGCGTCACCGGCGGCGCCGTAGACGAGGACGCCGGCAGGAAGGCGCCGTGCAGGCCCATGCGGCCGTCCGTCGGCGAGGACGCCACTGAGGCCGAGCCGAGGCCGAGAGAAGACATCGACGTCGGCGTCGGGCCGTCGGGCGGCTTGCGGCCAATGATGCGCTCCATCAGACAGGTGACGACGAGCCCCGTGGTCGTGCGTCCGCGGCCCATCTGGCAGTTGAACATGGTATTCATGTCGGGCGCCTGCTCAAGGAAGGCGCGCAGAAACGCGTCAAAGACATCCGGGATCGGCGCTTGCTCGTCCGTGATCGGCAGCCGGGTATACTCGACGCGGTAGCCGTCGGCGCGCAGCTCGTCGTAGACATCGCGCGGCGTCTGGATGGCCTCGGGCGACGCCGTCTCCCAGATCGGGACGACGTCCATCCCTTGCTCGTCGTGCAGCAGCAGACGGCCATGGTACCGCTGGAGCTCCTGCAGCGCATCGTGCTTCATCTGCGTTTCCATCTGCTCGACGCGCTCGGCATTGATGCCCGTCGCCTCGAGGTTGCACATCGGGTCATGGAACATGCGCAGCACGTAGGGCTTGCCGTTCACATACAACACGGGCTCTTCGCGCAGCGACGTCCAGCGCAGCGGGCGGTCCATCTTGCTCACCACGGTCCGCATCGCGTCGCGGGTCGGCATCCCGATGCCGAACAAGCGGTGGCACTTCGCCATCACGGCCGACGACGACGCGTGCGATGCCGCGCGGGTCCCGAGCGGGATCTCGCGGAAGTTGGGCGCGCCCTCGATCTTTTCGCGCAACGTCATCTTTTGCGCGCCCGGGAACAAGTCATACTTGAGGATCATCTGCGGGCCCAGGACGGCGCCGCTGCGGCTGTTCATGACATCGATCACCTCAGAGCTGAGGGCCAGGCCGTCGCCGGCCACGAGCTCCGCGACCGGCACGAGTGGCTCGAGCCAGCGGTCAAGCCGGTCGGCCGAGACATCGAGATGCGAAGGCAGCAGATCCGAGAGGATCGTATCGAGCTCGCGGTGGCGCAGACGCCACGCGCGGAAGCCCGGCAGACCCTCGCCGTGACGGTAATCGTTCAAGTACGCGCGGAACATGATGAGCCAGAAGTAGCGCCGCAGCAGCATGCGGCCGTGGTGCGCCGCCTCGCGCTTGCGGTCGGGGTCCTGCTCGCCCTCCGCGCGCTGCCGCCACGTGTCGATGGAGTCGCGCAGGTTGACCGGCTCGCCGCACAGATCGATCGCGGCGTCCACCGTGTTCTTGATCTCCAGGCCTTGCCGAATGACGCGCAGCAGCGCGTGCACGACGCGATAGTGGTGCATCGGCTTCTTTTTCGCCGGCGGCGGCGGCGTTGATGACGCCGTCGACGACGACGCTGTGGGGGCGGCGGCCGAAGCGTCCGCGGCCGCCGACGGCGCCGTCGCCATGGGCGTGGTGGGCGCTGCAGCCGCCGTGGCGGGTGCCGCCGGGGCCTGGCCGTCGGCCGCCCTAGTGGGATTCGGGGTGGCGCCCCTGGATTCCGCGACAGGCGCGGCCGTGGCGGCGAGCGGGATGCCGCGCTGCCAGTCCTCGATGAGCACCATGAGCACGGCACACATCGTGGAGCGGCCCATGCCGCGCTGGCAGTTCACGATGAAGTGGGTGTCCGGGCCGTAGCTCGTCATCATCTCGAGCAGCGCGTCGCAGTCGCTTTCGTCGGGCGGGTGCTCGGCGGTGATGGGTAGCCGCGCGAACCGGATGAGCTGGCTCGACAGGCTCGGAACCAGCCCCGAGGTCATGACTTCCAGCAGCGTCAGCACGTCGGCGTCGCCGCCGCCGCTGCCGCCACCGCCGCCGCGGGCCTGGCCGTTCTGGCCGGCCGCCTGGCCGCACGCGCGCCAGTACGCCAGGATCTTGCCGTCGGACGTCTCGTCGTGGACGAGGATGCGGTTGTCGAAGCGCGCCGCCTCGGTCAAGCAGTCCGTTTTCAGATGGCTCTCCATGCGCTCGAGCCGCAGGCTTGTGACGCCCGCGTAGGACTTGATGTTGCGCAGGGTCGCGTGCTCGTCGCGCAGCACGAACGGCAGGCCGCCGATGTAGATGAGCGGCTCCTCGCGCAGGTTGATCCAGACCACCTTGCCCGGGATCTCGGTCAGAAGGTGCTCGAGCGCGGCGACGGGCGGCTGCGCCACCGCAAAGAAGCGGCGGCCGGCGATCTGGCGGAAGTTGAGGCGCTCGCGTTCGGGCAGATCCGGCGATTTCCACAGATCCTCTTTCAGCACCGTGTGCGGCGCGAGGACAAGGCCCTGGCGATGGCTGATCACGTGGCGCTCCATCTCGTGCTCGATGGCATACTTGGCGTGGCCGTTGGGCAGCTCGCCGCGCGGGATGGCCTTCGTCTCGAACGCCGAGGGCCGGATCGCGCGGCCGCTGCCAAACAGCATGGCCGCCGCGAGCTCCGCATCGCCCTGGGAGGGCGACAGGTCATGCACGGGGCGGAAGAGGCGCAGCTTGTCGGTGCGCGACCGCAGCCGCCGCAGCATCCCAACCACCTCAGGCCGCCCCGCGATCCACTGGCTCACGGACCGCGCAAAGTCGGTTTCGACGTTCTCGTGCACGTACTGCGCGATCAGGATCAGAAAGAAGTAGCGCTCGAGCGCGTGGCGCGCGGCCTCGAGGGCGGACTCGGCGCCGGTCATACTGTAGCGGATGCGGTGGATGAGGATCATGTCGCGGAGCTGGGAAAAGATGTCGCAGTGGTCAATGATTTTGTCGACCATGCGCTTCAGGTGCGGCCCCTGGTCCGAGAGACTGACGAGCGTGCGGATCTCGGCATAGTCGCCGCGGAACGCAGTCTGCAGGTCGTCCAGGCGCGAGGCGCGCTGCAGGATCCAGTCGGAGCCCGAGAGCCCGTGGCGTTCGAGCAGTCCGACGAGCCACAGGATCTGGCGGGCCGGGGCGCCGCCGTGCGCCAGACTGCTCCCGGGAAACGCATCCAGCGTCGGGTACGGGTCGAGCCGCCCCTCGCGCAGCATCTGCGCGCGCTTGAGGATCAGCGCGACGGTCATCGTGAACGTGGTCCGCCCGCGGCCCATGCTGCCGCAGTTGAACACGAGCGCGTCCGACGAGTGCGTCGAGCGGATCCGCCGGATGAACTCGTCGAGGTACCGGTCCTCGGGGCTCTGCTCGGGCGAGATCGGGATGCGGAAGTACTGCACCTGGAAGCCGCGCTGCAGCAGCTCGGCAAAGACCTCGCTCGTGGTCTGCACGGCGTCCGGGCAGACCCACGTCGGCAGCAGCCGCCCGTCGGGCGTTTCCTCGTGCACGAGCAGCAGCGCGTGGTGCCGCTGCGCCTCGCGCAGGATGTCGTCCTTCAGCCGGCGCTCGAGCCCCTCCAGACGCTCCGCATTGATGCCCGAGAACGTTGTGAGGCGCGCGAGCGGCCGCTCCGCGTCGCGTAGCACAAACGGTTTCTGGTTGATATAGATGACGGGCTCCTCGCGGCCGCTCAGCCAGTAGACGATGCGGCCCTGGTGCGCCGAGAGCAGCGTCAGGATGGTCTTGATGCCCGTCACCGTGGGCTGCGCCACGCCAATCACGTTGTGGTCCATGATGCGGAAGTTGCCCGCGCCCTGCGCATAGAAATCCAGATGCGTGTTCAGCGCCGAGGCGAACGTGTCCGCCTTCAAAATCGTGTTCCGGCCGAGCACCACGCCCGCGCGCGTCTGCACGAAGTGCGAGGCCGATCGACACAGCTGCAGCGTGAAATCATAGATCGGATGCGGTGACGCGCCCGTCGCCGTCGCGACGCCGTCGCCGCCGCCGCTCGAACCGCTGCTCGAACCGCCTAGCGCATGGCTCGCTTCTTTGACCAGGTGGTGCGCATGGTGGTGATGGTGGTGGTGGTGGTGCGTGGGCGTAGGCGCCGCGCTGCTGTGGTGGCGGCCGTGGTGGGCCTGGTGCTGGCTGCTCAGCCGCCGCAGGTGGCGGAAGGGCGTCGTGGCGGCGGTGGCGGTCGCCGACCCCGTGCTCGCTGACGCCGGCGCCGCGCTCTCGGCGACGCGGCCATGGGAAGCGGTCTCCTGCGGCGCCATCGGTGTCGTGGTCGTGGTCGTGGTCGTGGTCGCGTCTGGCGGCGACGCGGTCGCGGGGCTCGTGGCCACGGGACCTTGAGGGCTTGGAAGGAACGCCGCCAGCGCGGGAGCCGCCGCCGCCGCCGCCGTGGCAGGGACGGGCTGCGGCTGCAGGTGCGGATGCGGATGCGGCAGCGCGGGCGACGCCGTGTTGGTACTGCGCTGGCTGCTGGTGTCGTTGAGGCCGAGCCGGTCGAGGGCGTCGAGCGAGTCGACCGAGGGCAGCGAGACGGGCGTGGAGACGGACTCGCGGCGCGCGGGCTCGGCGCCACGGCCGCCCGGCGGCGCCTGCTGGCTCATGGCGTGGGTCGAGCGCGCCCGCACGGGGGACGGCGGCGACGGCGTGGGCCCGGCGTCCGCGGCCGTCGCGGGCCGCCGCGGCACGTCGCGGGGATGGTCGCGGTGGGGAAGACTCGTGCTGGCGTCGGACCCGTCGTCGATGTCGGCGTCGACGCCGGGACGCGCGTACCGCGGCGGCATCGCGGCGATCACCGAACCGTCGAGCAGCAAGAGCTCAGCGCGGGACGATCGACACGAACAGCCCGGGGGTGCGTGGCGGAGCACGCGGGAGCCCAAGGACCAGCGAGATCGGGCGGCGCGACCTGGCCGGCCGTCGCGCGCATACCTCGGCTCGACCGGCAGCACGGCGGCAGCATGGCGGCAGCATGGCCATGCGACGACGACGACGACGACGACGACGACGACGACGACGACGACCACGGCCGCTACTGATGTACACGTCCCGTCGGTGGCCATCCCCCCCTCGAGGCGTCGTCACGCGCATCGCATCGCATCGCATCGCATCGCCCCGGCCCGAGCGGCGACGGCGGCCTGCGCCAGCGCCACCGTCGCGCAGGAAGGCACCGAAGGAACGGCGGCGCGCGACTCAAGCGCGACCGTGTGGCGCAGCGACCCCCGTCGATGCTATGCCATCGTCCGTCCGGGAGCCGCGGAGGTGGTGGAGCCGCACGCGCCACAGCACGAATCATCGGCGCCTTGCTGCGGCTTCTGCGGCCACGACCGCCGTTATCGCCACGACCGCCGCGATCGCCACGACCGCCGCGATCGCCACGACCGCTCAGGCCGGCTCGAGAGCGCCCGTAGGAGGGTCATTGCCGCGCGCGTCGACGCGGGAGTCGGCGTGCGCGTGCAGGGCTCCGCGAGCGTGATCCAGCCCGGCACGGCCCTCACGCTCGCTGGCGAGCCCCGCTGGCGCACCACGGGACGGCGCTCATCCCGGCAGGCGGCACCCACCGCCGCTTCCCCAAGCCAGGCGGAGTTTCCCTGGGAATCCCCACGTGTCCGTCGCGAGCCCCATCGCCGACGCCCTCAAAGTGCGGATCCTTCGCGTCCCGAGCAACCGTTCGCGGGATGGCCGACCTCCTCGCCCAGGACGACCCATGGTCGGCCGATCCCATGTACCAGGAGACCGAGGCCATCTCGACCCTGTTCCCGCCGCGGCTGGACACCGACGCTTCACAGCGGTCGGGCGGTCCGCGTCGCCATCACGGCGCCGGCGGGGCACCACCTTCCACGGGCTACACCGCGGACCACGGCGCGCCGCGCCATGGCGGCGGCCATGGCGGCGGTCCTTACGGCCACGCCCAAGGCGACATGAGACCGTATCATCGCGGGACGCCGTCGCCATACCCGCCGCAGTCGCAGCCGCCCGTGCAGCCTTGGCACCAGCATTCGCAGCAGCAGCATCAGCAGCACCAGCTCCAGCACCAGCACCAGCTCCAGCACCAGCTCCAGCTCCAGCAGCAGCACCACTACCAGCAGCAGCTCCAGCAGCACCAGCAGACGTACCCACCGCACCCGCAGATGCAGCAGCCGATATACCACCCGCCGGCGCCGGCAGGACCCTACCCCCACGGCGCCGCGCCGGCCAACGGCCCCCCGGCATACGCACCGCCGGGCCCCGGCTAGGCCGGGATGCCGTCGCTTCCGCCGCATGACGGCTACCCGATGAATGCGCCGCCGTCTGCGCAGCCGCCGTACGACCCGGCGTACGCGCCGCAGCCGTCGCAGTCGGCCCATGGCCATGGGCCGACGGATCCAGGGTCCGGGCCGCGGCAGGAGCCGCCGCCGCCCGCCGCGTCGGGCTCGAGCCAGAGCCCGATGGACCCCGTCCGGCGGCTCCGGCGGCCCCTGACGCGCTGGTTTCCTCCGAGGCGTCGGAGCAGCGTTCTTTCGATGATATCGCGCGGTCGAGTCGTCCGATGCCAAGCGTCTGTGTATCATTATTATATTTCACCACAATCGGAATCGCCAGTCATAGCGCGGGTCAAGACGCTCAGGCGCCACGCGGCGTCGGCGCTCCACTCGTGACACTCGCCGCACTCGGCGTGCCGGGGACCGACGACTCGACTGAGGCGGTCGATCCGCCCGGAGGGCCGCCGCGGGTCGGCGTGCCGGGCGTGCTGGTTCCAGCAGCAGCCGTCGCCCCCGTCGACGTGGTCGCAGTCGCAGTCGCAGTCGCAGTCGCAGCAGCAGCAGCAGCAGCAGCCTCAAGCTTCTTGCGCTTGCGCAGGGCCGCGTTGATCTTGGCCTGTTCGGCGCGCTTGCGCTTCTTTTCCTCGAGCTTGAGCTTCGCGGCGGCCTCGCGGGCGGCCTGTTCGGCGCGCTTGCGCTCAGCCTGCTGCGCGAGACGCTTGTCCAGCTCGCCTTGGTCCAGCAGCAGAGACAGAACTTCATTCTGGCCGACGGTCGTCATGGCCAGACCCGCGGCCGCGTCGCCCGAGTCCACGATGTTGAGGCCTTCGCCCACGCCCGGTTTGGTGGCAGGCGCCGACGATGCGGACGTCGTGGGTACGCCCGAGTCGCCAGCGGCGCTGGCCCCCACGGCAGTCGCGGAAGACGCACCGGCCACATCGGCATTGCCGGGCTGACCGCCGGTGCGCTGCGTGGCCGCATCGCCGTCCCCGAGGGCGGCCGCAGGGCCGCTGCCGCCATCGCCTTCAATCGACATGAGCTGCTGCTTGAAGTGGCCGCCCTGGATGACGACCTTCTGGATCGTGTCTTTCTGCCGCGAGCGTAGCAGTATACGCTCCTCGACCGTGCCAGTCGTGACGAGACGGTACACGGTAACCTGCTTCGTCTGACCGAGACGGTGCGCGCGGTCCATCGCTTGCTGGTCCACAGTGGGGTTCCAGTCGCTGTCGTAGAAGATGACCGTGTCAGCGGCCGTCAGGTTGATACCCAGGCCACCGGCACGCGTACTCAACAGGAAGACAAACAGCTCCGGGCGCGTCTGCCAGTCATTGACCATGTCGCGACGGTCACCAATGCTCGTCGAACCATCCAGGCGCAGGAACAAATACCGGCGATAGTGCAGATACTCGGCCATCAGATCGATCATGCGCGTCATTTGGAAGTAGATGAGGACGCGATGGCCTTCAGCACGGAGCTTGGGAAGCAACGCGTCCAGCACGAGCATCTTACCCGAGTCCGTGATGAATTTCATCGGGTGCGGCACGTACACGGGCGCCTGGAGGCCCACAGGGCGCGGGTTGGGGAGCTTGGGCAGCAGCGGCTGGACAAAACAGCCATTGGGGCCAGCGCTCGGGATGGGCGTCTCGGCCTGGCCCTGCCAGATGCCGGTCCCCATTAAAGCGTTGCGCTGCGAGGGCGTGCCCAAAATGTTAAAGGTCTCCCAGAGGCCGGTCCGCGAATCGCCGGGAACGTAAAAGTCAGGCGGAGGTACGAGGGCCGCCGGCATAAACATGCTGCCTGACGGCAGCCGAGCCAGAATCGAAGCTTCCGCCCACGTGGTTGCGACGCGAATCAAGGCCGCCAGCGTTGCCAGCTGCCACGGATCGCCGATAGCGGCACGGCCCTCATCATAGTCGTTGTCCAACAACAGGAAGCGGTGGTCAGAGATGGGGGTCAGCCTGTTGCGGCGAAGATAGGCGACGCGACGCTGAGTGAACTGGGCGGCGCTGACGCCGTCGGGCAGCATGGTGCGCCACCCGCGACGCCAGTCAGCGAGACCGGTCGCCGTCAGGCGCTGGAGCTGCTGCCACGCGGCCTCCGCAGGCGTCATGACGGCACGAGACAGCTCGCTATCAGAGAGACCGACAAGCGCACCAAACGCGAGCAGGTCGCGGCGCACAATCGGCTCCTTCGGCTGCTTGGGATCAGGCTGCTGCAAGGCGTGCAGACGGTCCGTGTCCACAAGGTAGCCCAGCTTGCGGCGCCAACGAGCTTGATGCATGCCGTAAACGCCGGTGCCGCCGATGGCATGGGGCGCGCGGTCGACATAGCACCCGCGGAAGATGCGGCGCGGCAGCACGAGGCGCAAAGGCGCGCTAGGCGCGTAGGGGCATAGCAGCACATCCCGTTCCGGCAGGTTCGGCAGTTTATTGGGCGAGAACATGGCCAACGGGGTGCGAATATCGGCACGCTCAAAGAGCTCCGGGTGGTTGCAGACTTTGCGGAACTGCATCACGAGGTTCATCAAGCTGTTCAGCACACCGTTCTGGCTATCGAGCCCCTCGGTTTCTTCGTCGGCGCCCGACAAGTTGATCGTTCCGTTCGATTTCTCGAGGAGATCGGCGACCGATATCTTTTCCTTGAGACCTTGGTACAGTCGCCGCTGGCGCGACGTGAGGGTACACGGTACCTGGATCTCAACCTTGGGACCGAGCTCGTTCTGAACCTCCGTCTTGACACGACGCAACATGAACGGTTTAAGGATCATGTGCAGGCGCTGAAGCTGATGTTTGTTCAGCGCGCCCTTACTGGTCGCATGGCTCTCAATGTCGCGAGAGAACCAGTCCGAAAACTCTTCGTGGTTGTCGAACAGCGTCGGCATAATGAAATGGAGCAAGGCCCACAACTCCTGCATCGAATTCTGAATCGGGGTACCCGTCAACAGCAGACGGTTGCGGCAGTTGAAGTTAAGCAGCGTCTTCCAACGCGCACTGCTGCTACTCTTGATCGCTTGAGCTTCATCCAGAATCATGTATTGCCATTTGATTCGCTGGAAATGTCGCTCGTCGCTCACCACGATTTGGTACGAAGTGATAAGCACATGGAAGGGTGCATCGCGACTGTAAAGCTTCTTTTTGCTCCAAAAGCGCCGCAAAATCTTGCGGTCAGCTTGATTGCCCCAGTACGGCAGTGCCTTGAGGTTCGGCGTAAACTTGGTGATTTCTTGCTGCCAGTTGTGCAGGGTCGATGCCGGCGAAATCACAAGAAAAGGGCCCCAGATGTTGTGCTGCTCGGCCAAGTACGACATGAGCGAGATACTCTGTACCGTCTTGCCGAGACCCATCTCGTCGGCGAGAATGCCGTTGATGCCCTGTTCATACAGGTTGGCCAGCCACGACAGACCCTTCAACTGATAGCTCTTCAGCTGGCAGGTCAGCATTTGTGGCTGTGGCAGGATCTTTTCACCCGTGGCGGGTGTCGCATCAAAGGCTGCCGAGGCAGAGGCATGACCCGGCTTGGGGCCATTTTCGATCTCCATCGCCGTCGAGGACGGATCACCCTCCGCTTCGGTACCGTCCGCTTCGGCAGCGGCTTCGGCGTCCGCCTCGCGGCGCTTTTCCTGGAAGGACGCATCGAACGAGCGCGTTGTCGCGCGCTGCTTCTCCAGCGCCGCCATTGCATTTCGACGCGCCAGGTCCGCAATGGCCTCTTCGTCATCTGAGTCAAAGTTGATATCCTGCGGCTGGCTCGGAGCCCCATCAGCACCGCCGCCGGCGGGCGGCGCCGAGGCGGTTGTCGCGGCAGCCGCTTCACGCTTGGGGGCACCTGGACCACCAATGGTTTCTTTGACGGCTCCACCGGCCGCCGTCTTGTTGCCATGCTTGTGACTCACGAAGTGCGAGTACAGCTCCGTCTGGGAGATGAGGAAGTTGAGCTTGCGGGCTTGGCGCCGCGCTTCGCGCTCTTCCTCCTGCTGCCGCAGCTTTTCCAGCGCTTCGCGCTCGGCGCGTTTGCGCATCTCGCGTTCCTCACGCTCGTTGCGCTTCCAGAAGAGCAGCATCTCGCGCATAAGGCGCTTGGATCGCAGCGGCACATCGCGATTCAGCTTCACGTGGTAGGCCTTCCAGCGGGACCAGTCGCGCTTGGCCGTGTGCGCCAGCTTACGCGCGTTGTTTTCACGGATCGCAATGGTCTGCTGCATGATCTTTGCCGCGAGCGGGATCTCGTGGACGGCCAGCGCGCGCCAGATGCGCGCTCCCGCTTCCTCAGGCGTCTCCGCCGGCGGCGGTAGCGCGACCAATGCCGGCGCAGCGACCGGGACCCCGGGCATCCCCGCCGCCCCAGCGCCATGCGCCGCAGCCAGCGACACCTCTGAGACGACATCCGTCCCATCGGCCATCGGCACCACAGCGTGGTCCAGCGGATAACCGGGCGCGCCCGCGTAGTAATGGCCATAGGCCACGGACGCCGCCATCGCGGGGTCATGGACACCGCTGGGTGGGCCCCTCCCCATGCCGTCTTCGGCGTCGCTGGGCGGTGTACCGAGATAGAACTGGCCGTTGATGGCGTGGCCGTGGGCGGGGGCATTGACCGGCCCGTGGGCTTGGGCGTGAGCATGGTGCGCGTGCATTGCCGCCGCATGGGCTTCTTCGACGGCGGCCTGCGCTTCTTCCTGCGCCACCATCTGCACACGGATGGCCTGCGTGGCCTCCGCCTCATAGTCCTCGACATGAGCGAGGACGTCCGGCAGGTAACGGTGGAGACGACGCGTGCGGCGGTCGCGCAGCGCCGCATCAATCTGGCACTCGCGCTCACGACGTTGCATGCGCCAGGCAATGTAGGGCCCCGACTGCGTCTCGAGCACCGAGCGCATGTATGCTTCATCGCTCACGAGGTCCGGACTCGAGAAGGGGCTCGGCGGCTCGGGTTCGCCACGGCCGGGGGCGCGCGCCGTCGCGGACAGCGGCGTCGCGGCAAGGACCGCGGTCGGCGCGGCAAGCGCCGGCGCCACGGGCGCTTCGACCGCTTTCGTCGTGCTCGATGAGCCGGCCTCCAGCGCCTCCAGCATCATGGTCGCATCGGCCAAGGAGACCGCCGGGTTGGCAGACGCTCCCTTCCGCAACATCGGCGAGGCATCGTGCATCCCTTGGGCCCCACGGCGGCCGGTGCTGCTCGCCGGGGAAGCGCGACGAGGCCTGGTCGCGGTCCCGCTCTCGGAGCCAGACGCCGGGTTCGACTTAGGCGGACGGCCCCGACGCCGCACGACAGGCGGCTCAAAATAGGCCGTCGACGTCTTACGCGTGCCGGCCTCCGGGTCTGCGTGATACTTCCGCGTCGTGCCCGTCGCCCGACCGGGACCGCGACGCGATGTCGGCGAGGTGGCGCCAGACACAGTCGCCGATGCCGTGGCCGAGCTGAGATCCGAAGGTGCCGCGCCATTGGTCGGCGTGGGCCCAGCCGTCGAGACAGTGGTCAGGTGGTGGTGGTGGTAGTCGGCCGGCTCATGTGGGACGGAGCCCGCTGGCGCTTTGTGGAGCGAGTTGGCGCGATGGCCACGCCGCCTTGGCAGCGCGAGGGCATGCGCCACGGGACCGATGCTCGGATCCGTCTCCGTTGCCGTCGAGGGCTGTGGGTTCAACCGTGTCGACGCCACATCCGCGACCGCAGGGAACGAGTGCGGGTCCGCATGCGCATGTGTATGCGCGTGGGCAGAAGGATGATGATGATGACCGTGGCTGTAGAGGTGATGCGCGTGATCCGGATGAGAAAGAGACCCATACGGGGGCGGATGATGCGGCGGTTCATGCGATGGCGGTGGCGGCTTCGCGGGTTGGTGGTGCGGCAGCGCAGATGCCGCGGCACTGACCCCGTCCGCGGCATGCTCCGGTGTCATCGTTGGCGCTGGTGACGGCCGCTTGCCAGCACTCGCCGGATCATGCACCAGATTAGCGATCGACAACCCCGCATTCAAATCGTGGTTGGGTGACGTCGCGTTGGTGGCCGAGCGCGGCACGGTCTCGGGACTGATAGGTCGGTGTTCGAGATCAATGACTTCGGTGGGCGCAGACGTGATGGTGGATGCAGAGGCCGGCGTCGCCGCCGATGCAGACGCGGGAGCCACGGCACCGGACGGGCCCACGGGTGTATGGGACGACGGAGCGTAGTGGGATGACGGGGAAGTGAGATGCGGCATCGACGGATGGAGGTACTCGTGAGGCCCAGAAGGAGCGCCATGGGGCCCAGCCGACGACGGGGCCGCATGGCGCCCGTAGTCGGCATACGCGTGTCCGTGGGGATGCGCATGAGGGGGGTAGACCTGCGGGGCATGGCGCGAGGCGGCGTGATGGGATGCGTAGCCGTTGGCGACATCCGGATGCACGGTACTGGATCCGCGAAGCGGTGCCGCCGCGGCATGATAAGCGTCGTGGCGATAAGGATCGTGGGGATAGCCGCCGGCGTAAGGATCCGCATGGCGTGCATACGGATCACGGGGCACATGCTCGGCCTGAGCGCCATGCGACGCGTAGCTCTCTGGCGCTGCATGATGGGCATGCGGTGGTGCGTGATGGCCATAGCCCTGAGCACTGCGGGCATCGGCGTACGGGTCCGGATACGCCGCGGGATGCGGGGCGTACCGCGACGCGGCGTCGTAGCCGCCGCGCAGCGATGCCGGCGCTGGCATCGCATGAGACGCGTGAGAATACTCGCCGCCGCGATGTGGCGGCGGCGGCTGCAGCTGCTGCTGCTGTTGCTGTGGCGGCGGGTGCGAGTAAGTGTAACCTGGGTGGTAGGGGTCGTGCGGCGGCGCATGATGCGGGTGAGCATAGCCGTCGTGCGACGCCGGCTGCGGCGGCGGATAGGCGTGCGCATGTGCCGCAACCTGCGGGTGGGCCGCATACGGGTCGCGCTCTCGCTCTCGCTCGTCGTAGCCGTGGTGCACATGCGGGGGCGGAGCGGTATGCGGGTGCGCGGGGTGTGGCGCAGCATGGTGAGGGTGGGCAGCCGGCGCGCTGGCGTGACTGTAGTCGGATGGATGGCCCGGGTACTGGCTCGGCGGGTGCATACCGGACGCCCGGGCCGCGGCGCCGGTTGCCGTGTGCGAGAAGACGGCAGGGCGGTCATAGTAGCCGGCGACAGCGGGGGCTGGGCCGCCCGTGGATGCTAGGGCCGCCGATCCCGGTGACTGAGGCGGCACCGCGGCAGGGCCATCGGCCACGGGGGCTGCGGGAGCAGCTGGCTGGACCGCGGCCTGAGTTGCCGTGGGCGGGGGTGCAGTGGACCCGGCGGCATCCGCATAGTAGGACCGATAGTCCGGTGGCGGCTGAGAGGCCATGGGATGCCGCTGGATTGGCCACGGAAGAGGCACAGATTCGATGCGCATCCGAAGAGCAACATGTCAGGGAAACGAGAGTGAGTTCGGGGTTTCGCGTCGAAACGTCGGTATTTATACCCTGGATGAGGAAGCCCACTTCATCGACAAAAAAGACTTACTGGATCCGACATGGCGCGCGGCAGGCCAAATGGCCGGAGGACGGAACACCGGAGGCCGGGTGACGTCGCCGGGTCCGGGGGCCGGGCGTGTGGTTCGCCCTCGTGCTCGGGCTGCCGGACGCGGGCGCGACACTGACGGCGATGGCGACTGTCGACGTGATGCTATCCAGCACTGGCACGTCCGTCGGCCGCGCGACCCAGCTTGTGATGATCGCAAAACCCGGTCAGGAAGCCGATGTCTGCTTCCGGCTGGGAGCTGGCGGGAGAATGCAAAAAGGGTCGGTGACGGATCGTCGACGGATCGGCCAGACACTTCCAACTGGGACGATGAGGCTCCTGCGCATGGCCCAGAGCACGGAGACTAGGCACGATCGCCGGTCGACCGGCCGCTCTATCGATCGCGTCGGTCTTAGGCGACAAGACGGCGTCGTGGTCTCGAGCGGGGCCAATGGCGTGAGCGGTGGCGCCTGAACGAGAACCGAGCGTCGAGAATGGGAAATCGTCCCGGAGATCGGATCGGATGGCTGCGATGCGCCGCTCCCGCGGCAGGGATCCAAGGCTGACCACCAGGCGGGAAGGCGCAGGATATACCGATGAAGTATGAAAACGTGGACGAAGGGGCCGCTGACGATGGTGATCACCGGGATGGCCACGTGGCCACGTGCGTTGTCAGCAGCTTTTTGGGTGACTACGGTGGCCCACGGCGTCGGAGCGGCGTTCACGAGACGAGTGGGGTAAAGGTCGCGTGTGTAGCGGGAAAGGACCCGAATGGGCACGCGATAATCGATACACGGCAAGACGACGCGTGGGCAAGCACGAAGATGAGACGATGGGCCTCGGTCCTGGGAAAATCGGAGTTGGGTATCACCGAGTGGGCATTCGTCTCGGAGCCGGCAGGTCAATGACCCGTGAACAGCTAGGCGGGCGCCGGTTTAAAGAACGGGCACTCGCTCAAGCACGAGGGGCCGTGCCGAAGCGATACGTGACGCGGTCGAGAGACCACCCCAGTGGCGAATGAGACTGGCTCGCTGGCCAGCAGCAGCAGTAGCCGTAGCAGTCGTCGTCGTCGTCGTAGCCGCTGTAGCAGCTGTAGCAGCTGTAGCAGCAGCCGAGCTCACCACACGCGCTGTCTGTATCACACACACACATACAACCATCCGGAGGGCCTCAGCCGCTGCATGCATCACGGTCCCCGCGCCGTCCCTGGGTGCCTGGCCGCATCGCACGTGGTTCAGCGCGCGCCTGACGCCTGCCTCCGCGCGTGCCTGGTTGGGCGGGCGATGCGAGGGGCACCGTCAGGTGGGTGGGGCACCACATCGGCATCGGCATCCGCATCCGCATCCGCATCCGCATCCGCATCCGCATCCGCATCCGCCGAGCATCCACGCCGCATCCGCTGCGGGCGCTCCATCGATGCGATGCGAGTCGCGCGTGGCGCTCCATCATCGCCCGCGCAGGGGCCCCCGGCCAGGCCGACGGCCAGGATCCGGGGGCGGCTGGCCCGGTCCCGACGACCTCAACGCGCCCCCGCTTTCCTCGACTCCCTCGACGCCGCAGACTTATGCGGCCTCGACGCCCCGCCCGCTGATCCACGCCCCGGAGATGCGGGGATCGGTGGATCAAGAGATCGCTTCGAAAACGATGAGCGACAGGAAGTTCGAATTCGCCTACGACAAGTACGAGATCGCGAGTCACGAGAACACGAGTCACGAGAACCGCTGTGACAGCGGTATCTCGGAGGCGACCGACGTGATCTCAAGGCGCGGGGAATGGGCATCGGATTCATTCGCTAGTGGGGTTGGCATCAGGCGGGGGAAGGGGAACCCATCAGGAGCCGCCCTGCACGATGGTGGGTCGTCCATGCATTATTCGTGATTATTTTTTAAAAGAGTTATACAGACAACCCCGGAGACACTATGACTCCTTTCCTCGGGCCCCCGGAGAGTCCCTCCAGGAGACCGTCCGCATTCGGTGGAGCACCCGATGCGCTAGCCGACCACGGAAAGCAACCTGACTGGCCCAGCACGGTATGCATCTTGGCAGTCGACGCGAACGGTGTTCCTCGCAAGTCGTACCTCCGGCAATTTTATGAAGCGTCTCCGACGGTCGCACGTACATGGCATCTAGCTGAACGGGCAAGAACGCTGCAGGGGCAGGCCTTAGAGGTATATTATCATAACTGGGATGAGTTGGCTACCAACACAACTCGGGCATGATCGCGTCCAACCGAGGCTCCTCAGCGCCACGACAACAATGATTCTTTGTTTCATTTCGTTTCCTTCCGACCGATTCCCTTTCTCAGAATTCGCCTTTGTGCCACGACGGTACGGATGACCTCACGCATTTGTGACCTCGTTAGCAACGTTGCGTCCAACTGCTCGGTGAAGCCACTGATTCAAAAGAGTTCGGCAGATCTCATAGATCCAGTCGCGCTGCATCCTCCCTAGGCCCCGCTTGACTCCTTCCTTTTGAGACTTGGGTGTCCTAGGAGTCATACCTCGAAATCATTTACCTGGACGATGTCTAGTCGAATAGACGACCGTATCCTAAGCGGTTCGCCAACACAAGGTGGCAAGCAAGTGGCCAAAGCGTGAGTCGGTCGACAAGGTGCATGGTGTAGAGATTCAGGGCGATGACCTCGTGACCAACAAATTAGAAACCCGCGAGCTTGAAAACCCAAAGTTTCGTCGAAAGACGGGGTGCATCGAACATGCATGATAATCACTACGGTCGCGTTTAATTACGACGGAGGATTGTGGATTCGATGGCTTCCGTCCTGGGGTGCCGTGAGAGACGTGGCGCGACGGCCCAGCGTCGTCTCATTCGACCACGGTACAATGAAAACTGCGCTTCACCGAAACAGGGGATTTTAAAAATACTAGAGTATGAAGAATTACCCCACCAAATTGGCTGACTGGCGTTCGGATGTCCTTATGAAAGTCAAAGAGAGTTGTCCATTCCAACGTCTCGGGTGTTCAAGACGCGTGCTCAACGTTTCCGCATCGTCCTAATCGACGAGTTCCGCACGATCCACGTGTACGCAGGGACGAATATGGTCGGCAAAAGCGTGCAAAAGCCGGCAAACGAAGGCCGCGGTCAGAGGTTTGCTGTGCCGTGATTCCACCAACGGCAGGTTTGGGTACCGCGCTGTCCACGCCGCTCTGGATATCCGACGCTGCCAGGCCTCGCTGGTCAGATCGGCACCAGTCCCGGGCAGGCCAAGTTGAAGTCCGTGGTCGGCAAAGCCTATCCCGCGCTCAAACGAATGCGGACGGCCTCCTGGAGGCACCATTCGAGGCAACACGGAGGACATGGGGATCGCGACGATGGGACTTAAACATTTTAAAAAGCTTCATCCTAGTGATTGTCTCCTATAGGGACCCTCCGGAGGCAGCAAAGAGAGCATGGTGCTTGTGTTTGGTGTTCTCAGAGGAGATTATATACCGTTCAACAAGTCCTCGAGATCAATGTTCTGCTTGCGATACGATTCGATCTCACCGGTTCGGTGTCATTGTACGCGATGATGGGTTTTGGCGTCGGGCGACCGCGCCACTGTCTGCGCCGCGCGCTCCGCCCGTCCGGGTGTCGAGCAACAACGCAAGCCATGCTGAAACCGAATCAGCTCGGCGATTTAAACGATTTTGCCTCTCGCAGGGGAGCCATCTTTGCCGGGCCGTGCTTCGGCCCGCGCCAACCCACCCAAGCGGATGGCGCGGGCTCTTGCGGCGCGGGGGGTCTTTTTCGGCGAGGAAGGGACGAAGTTCTCAGCCCTCATCGCAAGTGGCGGCTGCCTTGTCCCACTTTCCTTCTTCCGTGAGGACCGCGGGCGGCAGATTTACAGGACCCGTTCGTCTGGTATCACCCGAAAATCGCCAGGCGATCCCGTTGGCTCGCTCCGCAATCTCTCGCGTCATCATGGATCCCTATCAGTGTGCATCTTCATGCGCCCCGTGGGTATCACACCATAGACGAGGCCCTTTCATCGGCAACAAGGTCCCGTATGAGGGCACATCAGGTTCGCCAGCGGATCCATCGCGCCACGCGTTTTGAGGACCTTACGACGCGATCGCTCAACTGGGTTGCGTGGACTCCTCATACAGGTCAGAGGCATCCGTCATACCCGAAATAGCGTGCCTCATGGCATGCACCAATTGTCGGGGGACACCGTCTCAACCGCCACATTGGCGCGCATGACGCTCGGCACGGAGAGGCGGCCCTCCGGTATGGTTGCCTTGGCACTCCCATCCCTCGAGGCCGCTCTGCTCCACCGCGGCCGGTTGCCCCCGGGACAACTGCCAACCCAGCAAGGCGAAAAAAAATGAAAAAGCGTTGCCAGTCGATGGGCCCCCTTCTTCTGCGTGTTGACTCGGAGCGGGGCCCTGTACTGAGGCTACAGACCGGGTGTGTCCGACCACCCGTCGCGGCCACGTCTGCACCGACGCTGGCTGCCCTTCCCGGTCGGTCGGTGAGTCGGAGAGTCGGTCAGTCGGTCGGTGAGCTCGTTCAGTCAGTCAGTCGCGTGCTCTGGCACAGCGGACTTGCCCATGCCGATGGCGATGCTGATGGCGGGCATCGCTTCCTCCGCTGGGTTCGAGTGCGCCGCTGTCCATGCCAGGCCGTGAGCAGTCCTGAGCGGACCTCGGGCACCCTGGGCTCCGCCGTGAGCTGGCCCGGTGCCTATGCTCCCCCGGATCCGGGGGCCTGGGCCGGGGGTCGATGGCGCAGGCATGCGGGGGACCCCATCCCGTGCTGTCGCGAGGTCCTGCTTCGATGCCGCCGAGCGGCCGCCGTCGGCACAACGCTGTCGGCATGCAGGACAGGAGAGTTGGGCGCGCGGGAGAGAGTCTTTCGGACGAGACCATTCGCGATGGAGCGGAGAGGGCGACGACGGCGACGACGGCAACGAACGACAACGAACGACGATTGTCGGCCACGGCCAGGGCCACGGGTGGGGGGCGCTGCCCACCCTCTCCCCACCCCGCAATGCGGCCATACTGGCGAGACAGCCATGGTGAGCTGACCGGCAGACTCGCACATCCCAGACGGCCCGTAGGAAACGGCTTAGAAAAAATCATACTCGTCGTGACAAGCCAAACAATGGCTGACGTGGGGAGCGGGAGAGATGTGGGTATGAGCATGGACAGACGCTCATCTTTTTCGCATTTTCATTCCTCGGTGCCCACTAGCCTCCTTGCTCTGACCTGTTAGTCACCATACTAAACCCCGTCAAACCCCCAACTTCATTATCAACGTAAGGCCTAGGATTTCCCATATCCTTGCCAACATGCACGCACGTAGAGAGAAAAAACACCCTCCCGTCTACGGTACACGTATGCAGCAGCCAGACGACGTCCCGTGAACCCGACCCACCGAGCCAGAGAACGATGGCGTCCCACTAAGCCGATCCGACCGCTCCCGGCGTGGCTATCACGCATCGTGATGGGAATCCTTTGCGGAGACATGCCACACCATGGTCACTTTTCACAGCTGCCCACAACGGTTCCATTCGGTCTCGGCCTTCCAGCAGCGGATGGAACGAAGCTATTCCATTGCTGTTCGTCCGCCGCCGTATGGCATCGTGTACCTTGTCGTCGATACGTTTGCTTGACACGGCGCCCCGTCTTTGCATCCGTTGCTCCCGTCAAATAGCGTTCAGTAGAACTCAGTTTAGACGTCAGGTGCGCAGGACGTCGATGGACGGGTGGGCGGACCGTGAATGGGTACGATGTATAGGAATCCGTTGACTGCTATGATCCATACACGCTTCATTAGGACCATGGCCGCGGTCAGGTGGGACGTCATCCAAGTCTTGATGATTCGACGCGTTAACCGATGTTGTCTCGGCCTTGCAACCCGGACGGTGACGACGAAACGCTAGCCGTGCGACGACCGATTGCTGTTCACGTAGTGCCAATCTATCCAACGACGCATCGATGCCATCCTTTCACCGAAGAACCGCTTGCCCAACCAGGCATTCGGCAGTGCTTGACGAAGCAAGGCTCGCAAGCTCTTTAGTTTCGTGACGGCTTGTTCTCCTCAGCAACATGTGTGGTGTCGCGGGTCTTGCTCGATTCGTGCGAGGCTTCCATGCCCCATGCTCGAACCCGTCGGTCACGGCACCCCGGTGTAGTACTCGGCGGCAAGGGTCGTGAAGAGACAGGCACGAGGGCATGCTTCTCGTGCTTCTCCCCCGTGAAAGGCGTGCTCTGCTTGGCCATTCCGTTCCACTATCAGCTTCTCGGATTAATAGTGGTTGTTTCTGTCGTCGCTGCACCAGAAATGTTGACCCGCGTGGCGTACGCCGATTCGCGTCCGTACTGTCTTTTCGCGACCCGTCGTTTGCTCCACAGCGAACTATCCCTGAAAAGCACGGCGTAATTCCTCTCCTCTGTGAGTGGTCGTTTTCTCTGCGTGCATGCTTGCGTGGCTGCTATTCTCCTCCGTGTTATGTTTGCTATATAAGCAGCGCAATAATCCGCCGTTTCACATCGTTTGCTGCCCCGTATACTCACTCATCTTTTTTCTACCATTGCTCTTCTCCAGATGTCGTTCCACACCGTCAAGGACGTTTCCGCCCACAAGTTCATCGAGGCTTACTCCGCTTACCTCAAGCGCACGGGTAAGCTCGAGGTCCCCAAGTGGGTTGACCTTGTCAAGACCGCCTCGTACAAGGAGCTTGCCCCGATCGACCCCGATTGGTACTTTGTCCGTGCCGCTGCTGTCGCCCGTCACGTGTACCTCCGCCCCGGCACCTCCGTCCTGGGCCTCCGCAAGCACAACGGCGGCCGCAAGAACCGCGGGTCGCGCCCCGAGCATTACGCCCTCGGCTCTGGCGCCGTCGACCGCGCCATCCTCAAGTCCCTTGAGGCCATCAAGATCGTCGAGACCACCACTAAGGGCCGCGTTCTGACCTCCACTGGCCAGCGTGACTTGAACCGCATTGCTACCCAGGTCGCTTCCTCCGCCTAAGCGGAACGCCAAGCCGCGAACGTGGGTCCCGGGGCGACAGACGAATGCGCGACGGTAATCGAAAGGCATGCATCCGTGTTCGCTTGCTGCTGAATGCAAACCGCCTGCTCTCTCCTTCCCACGTGATGAATACTTGAATGAATGGTAGATATATTTTTTCAGAAACGTTGGAGACCAATCGTCGCGATCCCCATGTCCTCCGTGTTGCCTCGAATGGTGCCTCCAGGAGGCCGTCCGCATTCGTTTGAGCGCGGGATAGGCTTTGCTGACCACGGACTTCAACTTGGCCTGCCCGGGACTGGTGCCGGTCTGACCAGCGAGGCCTGGCAGCGTCGGATATCCAGAGCGGCGTGGACAGCGCGGTACCCAAACCTGCCGTTGGTGGAATCACGGCACAGCAAACCTCTGACCGCGGCCTTCGTTTGCCGGCTTTTGCACGCTTTTGCCGACCATATTCGTCCCTGCGTACACGTGGATCGTGCGGAACTCGTCGATTAGGACGGTGCGGAAACGCTAAGCACGCGTCTTGAACACTCGAGACGTTGGAAGGGAGAGCTGGCCCTTGCTCCGGA
>ML014185.1:0-86345 GCA_003615045.1 Caulochytrium protostelioides | reverse complement strand
ACAACAAGCGGTCCCGAAGAACCGCCCGTCTCGGCAAACGTCGAGCCAGACAGATAAGCGAACTTCCGGTTAACACTCGGGGAAATGCTGGTGGCCGAATCCACACCGGGCGCCTCGCTCGTCCGCCGCCCTTGACACAAGGCCGCAGGCAGGGACGAGGAGGCGGCCACGGCGCAGGGACACGCAGCAACCCGAGAGTCGCCAACGAAACCACGCGTATGACTCATCCTCTAACGCAGAGAAGAGTGTCTGGATTGAGAAATCTAGACATGGACGAAAAACTATTAGAATGATCCTAAGAGTTGGTCGTTGGTTTCTCTCCTCTCTCCGCCCCCATCCAGAAGTCTCCCGTGCAACGCGCGCCCGTTCTAAAACGCCCACATGTGCGAAGCGGTACACTAAGCGAGGATGTCGATGGATGGTTTGAACAGCGTGGACGGTCCACTATTTATAGTTGCGAACTCCGACCGGCGCGCACGGCGACGGCGGCAGTGTGGCTTGCGTCCGGTGGCGTGCGGCCGCGGGCGGAGCCTGGTGCAACGGGAAGGCCGAAGCGGAGTGTCCGCCACAGCCCTCGCGTCGGCCCGCCACCTCCCCGACCGCAAGCCAGGACCGCCCGCCCGCCACCGCGGGATAGGATGGACGCCGCGCAGGGCTCGCGCTTCGCCGCGACGGCAACCCTCGCGCCTGCCGTCAGCCCCATCCCGTCCCGTCCCGCCCGGGCCGGTCACCCTTCGATACGATGCCAGGCGGCGCGTTGTCGCCATTGTCGCCATTGTCGCCAACTCTTCCCATTTTTCCATCGTCGGAACGATGAGACCGTTCGCGAGCCTGGCACGTGCCGCGCGGCCCGTAGCGCGGCACGTACCGCCTAGATGTGGGCGGTCGGGCCGGCAGCGGCGGGCGCGGCGGTCGCGGCGGTGCCCAGATGGGCGCGGACGGCGTCGGCGAGATCCGCCGCGACCCGCGCGAGAAGCTCGAGCATGCGGCGCTGGACCGCCGCATCGGCCTCCCGGAGACTGGCGGCCAGCGCGGCGGCCAGGCGCGTCTGCGCACCGCGGTCCAGCATCGCCCAGAACCGGGCCGGCTGCGTGAAGTCGTCGTCGGCATCGGCGTCGTCGCCGGCGTCGCCGCAGGGAGCGTCGGGGTCGTGGTCGTGGCCGGCGCGGCGCCGGCGGTCTGCGGAGCGCCGCGGGTCACGACGCCGAGCCGCGATGGGTGGGGCCCGCGCCGCAGCGCCGCGGTTGTCGACGCCGTCTTCGTCGGCGACGCGGTCCTGGGGATGGCGAGCCGCATGGCGGCTCGACGGCGCGCGGGCGGCAGACGTCGACGGCGGCTCGGCAACGGCGGGGGTCGCCGCCGTCTTGGCCGTGATGATGAGGTTGGCCGCGGCGGTGGCCGCGGTGGCGCGGGCGGCGGCGGCCGGGGTCGTGTTGGGGAAGTAGTGAGGCCGCTCGGAGCTGAGGCGCTCGGTGGCGATATGCATCTGGCCGTCCCAGTGGTTGGGGGTGTCGCCGGCCATGTAGGCGGTGTTGACAGGGATCTGGGCGAAGTTGGGGCCGAGGCGGTGGTATTGGGTGTCGCGGTAGGCGAAGAGCCGGGCCTGCATCTCGTAGGTGGCCTCGATGCCTGGCACGAGGTTGGCGGGCGAGAAGGCGGCCTGCTCGGTGGCATTGAAGTCGTTTTCGGGGACGCGGTTGAGGACGATGCGGCCGACCTCGAGCAGCGGCGCAAGCGCGTGGGGCCAGACCTTCGTGACATCGAGCGGATCCCACGGTAGCGCCGCGACCTGCTCGATGTCGAGGAGCTGGATCCACGCCGTCCAGGTCGGGAACGCCTCGGCGTCGATGCGGGTCTGGAGGTCGCGCACGGCATAATCCGGGTCGCTGGCGGCGAGGCGGGCGGCGCGCGTCGGGTCCAGGGAGCGGATGCCCTGGGCCGGCGTGAAGTGCCACTTGGCAAACCGCACGTGGCCGGAAGCGTCGACGAGCTTGAGCACGTGGCCGCTGTAGAACGGCATATGCGCGAACCCGTCCGGCAGGCCGCGGTCCGAGAAGAGCATCAGCAGGTAGTGCAGCGCGCAGGGTTGCAGGCTGAGGAAGTCCCAGAAGGCGCGCGGGTCCTCGAGGCCCGTGCGCGGGTGCCGCCGCAGCGCCCGCACCAGATCCGGGAATCGCGCGGCGTCGCGGATCGGGTAGACGGGCAGACTCGCGCAGACCAGGTCCAGGTTGCCCTCCTCGGTATAGAGCTTGAGGGCGGCGCCGCGGTGGTCGCGGCGCGTGTCCGCAGCGCCCTTGTCGCCGCGGAAGTGGGAGAACCGAAGAAACAGCGGCGTTCGGCGCCCGACGCGCGACAGGAACCGCGCTGTCGTATGTGCCGCGATGTCGTGGGTCACCACGAAGTATCCCGCGGCGCCGGTGCCCTTCGCATAGCAAACGCGGGGGGCGATGCGCTCGCGGTTGAAGTGTGACAGCTTCTCCTGTAGCCGCGCATCCTGCATGAGGCTATGGTCGATGCGATCGGATGCGATGTGGAACGATGCGATATGATGCGATATGATGCAAGGGAAACCACGACCAAAGGCAGAAGGTAGACGGCACGCGTCCGGCCGTTTGGCATGGAGGCCCCAGGGATCATCGCCGTCGACCCCAACAGGGGCGCGCGTGAGCATGGAAAGACCGATGCGCTGCGTGAGCGTCTGGTGCAGTATGGTGCAAGCCGATGCACGGTCAGCGAGGATCACGTCATAGAGCAGAGAGCACGACACCTTACCTGGCGCGCGTGACGGTGCCCGAGGGCGGCGCGTTCCGCATCGGGCAGGCCATCGCGAGAGCGGCGAAGATCGCACAGACGACCGGAGGACCAGAACGAGAATCGAAAATCGGGGGGTCGAGCGTGGTCGAGCCAGACGCTGCCAAAGATCGATAAACCACACGATCGCGGTGCTGCGTATGGGAGCGTGGATTCGGGTGTGACGGCGCCGGACTTGCGGGTCCCATGTCATTGGCCATCCACCAACACCGCTCGTCGATGATGCATGCCATTGGTTTCATTCTACGTGATGCCGCATTTCTCATCCATGAGCGATCGTTCCGCACATCGGTCGATCGGTCGATCCGTCGGTCCCGCATCAGGAGGAACCTCGCGGCCACGATCGGCGGCGGCGGCGACGGCGGCGGCGGCGGCGGCGGCGGCGAGCGCCCTCTTCCAGCGCTCCCATGGCGCATTCATGCGCTATGTGCCGATCAAGCCCGAGCGCCACGCGTCGCCATGCGCCGCAATGCCGTCGCTGCTGCCGTTCATCGAGACCCCGGCGCGGCCGCCATCGCCACCGCCGGCTCGCGCCATCGCCGCCGCCCAGCGGCCGCCCCGCCCTCCTCGCGCACCAATGTGGCGCAGCATGCCCCCCCGCCAGGCTGCGGGCTTCCCTTCCACGCCAGCATTCCTAGAGACTGCAGCGGTATGATGATATGACGCGGTCGTGTTACAAGACAAATCACCGCCTCCCCAACCGAGCCGGCCGGAGGACATCAGGCGCCGCGCTCGGCGGGCTCGTGATCCTGCAGCGCAGGCGTATCGACGACCTCGTAGTCGGACAGCGGCGGTAGCGGCGCCGGCGGCGGCCCCAGCGGCACGGGCGACGACGGCGAGGGCGATGCGTCTGCCCCATCTGGCGCCGCCGCCGGTACGGCGATCGGCAGCGCCGTACACGCCGACGGCGAGCCGGGCGCCGACATTGGCGCGGGGATGGGCAACTGTGCCGGCGACGTCGTTGTGGAGGCGGAGGCGGACGCGGACGCGGACGCCGAGGGCGCGGCCGGCGGCGCGAGCTTGAACGACGAGCTCCGCCAGAGGCTCTTGGCGTTGGTCAGCCAGCCGGACGCTTTGGCGGCGACGGCAGCGCCAGTGCCGGTTCCGAAAGCTGGCGCGGGCGGCGATGTGGCCGGCGAGGCCGTGGCGAAGGGCGGTGAGGCCGTCGGCGAGCCCGCGCTGGCCGGCAAGGCCGAGGCGGCGAGCGCCGGCGCGGGCCCCGACGCCGTGTCGGACGGCACGGCCGACACCGCGCCTGCCGACGCGGCCACCGGCGTCGCCGGCGCCCCGGACGCTGCCGACATGAGACGCGACGGTGAGGTCGCGGCGGTGGCCACCGACGTCGATGCCGCGGCGATGCCGACCTTGATGCCGGTCCAGCGGCTGGCGAGCGACTCGCCGAAGGCGCCCAGGGCGGTCGAAGCGGCGTTGGCGGCGGCGCTGGCGGCGGCGCTGGCCGAGGTCGCGGCGGCCCCCAGAGCCGTACTGGACGCCCCCAGCGCCGGCTCGGATGCGTGAGGCGCGGCGTGGGCGGTACCTTCGGGCATGTCCTGCGGGATGGCCGCTGCCGGCGCGTGCGAAGCCGTTCCGCCGGCATGGCGCGCCGACGTACTGCTGCCGCGCCGAGCGTCAAGACGCCGCACCGGCAGGGTCCCCGGATGGGCGGCGAGATCACGCAGGAGGGCGAGGTCGGCGGCCGTCTGGGTGAACTCGAAGGTCATGCGGATGTCCCAATCCTGAAAACTCGCGGTCTGCTGCCAGAGATCGATGAACTTGGCGTTGTACGGGGCAAGGAGATCGTGGCTGGCGCGGCGGAGCACTGGTGGCCGCGGCGCCGTGGGCGTCGGCGTCGTGGGCCAGCCCGACGATCCGTTGCTCGGCGACCCGGTGTCGGTGCTCGCCTCCTGCGTCATGGACGTCGCCGCCGTGCCCGCCGCCGCCGTGGTGGTGGATGCCGCGGACCGGTCGTTCGCAGCGGCGACGGGCCCCGAGGCCCAGGAGGCGCCGATCGTGACGCCGTCGCTTTCACGCTCGCGGTCGAGCTCGTCGAGGCGGAAGGCGGCCATCGTATGGACGACGTAGTTCTGGAGTGAAGCGCGGATGTCGTCGTCGCTGCCCTGAAACTGGACGTCGTCGGAGGTCCAGTTAGCAGCGGCGCCTGAGGCCGGGGCGATGGCGGCGGAGGCGGCGGCGGGGGCCTCGGCGGGCACGGCGGCGCAGACGGCGTCCATGAACTGGCGGTCGGCGGGGGTCAGCGCCAGCGCTTGCTGGAGCGCGCCGCCGGGCCGCGTGAACTCGATGACCGTCGTGTCGACGTGCACGATCACATCAAAAAGTGCTTTGTTGGCGACCACGATCGCGTTGCTCGTGCCGCACCAGAACCGCTTCGTCTCGGGCGACCTGAGGACGTCCAGCTGCTGCAGCGGCAGGTATGGCTGGAAGAACGCCCCGGCACCGAACACGCGCAGCGGCAGGTGAAAGCGCTCGAAATGCGGCGGTGGGACCCAGTCCAGCAGCTTCACATAGTCAGGCGGCGTCGGTGCCACGTTGCTGTCGTGGCCGTGGTCGTGGTCGTCTGCGGTGTGACCGCCACCACCGCCGACGCCGCCGCCACCGTCGCCGTCACCAAGATCATCGTTGAGCGAGGCGAGGGAGGACGGCACGGCAGGCTCCGGGTAGGCGAGCGCCGGTAGCCCGACGTCCTGGAGGTGGAACATGAGGCCCGGGAGGCCGCTGGCCACCGCATACGGCGTCGCCGTCAGGCGCTCCATATTGTGGTTGCCGAGAAACAGGACGCGGCGCTCGAGCATCAGCAGCTTGAGCAGCACGAGGACTTTGTGGCGGAAGCGCGCGACAAGGTCGCGGAGGCCGAGGCCAAGCACGACAGCGGCGTGGCGCTCCGTCAGCGACGCGGTGCGCCAGCCGAACGCGAGGGTCGTGTACAGCGTCGGCAAGAGACGCAGGTCCGAGAAGTCGCGCTGCGCAAACAGCGCCGCCGTCACCATCCCGAGCTTGTCGCGCATCCCCGAGAGCACCGGGTCCGACGCGAGCACGACGACGGCCTTCTGCACCATCGACCGCGTGACGTCCGATGGCCGCTGGAGCAGGTCTGCCGCAGGCATCTGGCGGTAGCAGGCGAGCCCGAACAGGGTCTGGCCGTACACGGGGCCCCGGCGGGCGCGATGCAGCGGCGCGCCGTCGCCGTCGTGGTCAGGAGCACCGTCGTGCACGGCGTCGCCGCCGCCGCCGCCGCCGTTGTCGTCGTTGTCGTCGCCGCCGGCACCCGCGATCGTCCACGCCGGCACCGGTGGCAAGTGAAAGTAGATGAACGCTTCTTCGCTCGCATGGCCGCCGTCGGGCAAGCAGATGAACGGCAGGAACTGCCACGCGTCCGGGAGCACGACCGCCGCACGCTCGGCCGTCGGGTCGTCGAGCGCCACGGGCGTCGGCGGCATGCCCGGCAGCGGCGGGTACACGTACTCGATCTGCGGGCCGTTCCGGTGGTGGAACGCCGCGCACAGAATGTGCAGCGGGTACGTAGCGCCGGCGCCGGCAGGCGTCGCGACGACCGGCGGCGGGGCCGGCGATGGCAATGCTGATGGCGACGGCGACGACGACGCCGATGGGGACGGCGACGCCGAGGGCGCCGTGGTGGCGTGCGCCGCAGCCATCTCCGCAATGGCAGGCGCCGAAGCACGGGGCGCCGAGGTCGGAAGTGGTGGAGCGATCGGTGGGGACACCGTCCCTGCGGCATTGGCCTCGGTATTGACATTGGCCTCGGCGCCAGCTTCGGCGTCAGTATCGGCGTCAGTCTCAGCATCAGGATCGGCGTCAGGATTGGCGGTAGGATTGGCATCAGTATCAGCGTCAGGACCGGCATCAGGATCGGCATCGGTCGGCGCTGTCGCCAAGGAGACCGCGGCGCCTGCGGCAGCATCAGGCGACGGCGTAGGCGATCCGGCGGTCGGCGGCGCACCCGGCTCGGTGGGCGTCGACGCTGAGACCGGTGCGACGTCCGGCACGGGCGTTGCTGCGCCCTCGCGTACGGCCGTGACCGTCGCGGTGCCCGAGGCCGTCTCGTGGCCGATGGCCGCGCCAGTCGCCACGTGGCCGATCGCCCCGGTGGCGTCGGCGTCAGGACCGCGCTCCGCGTCGTCGACGGCGCCGGCGCCGGCATCGGCGTCCTCCAAGGGCGCCATACCGACGCCACAGGCGGCCGATCGCTGGTTCAACGGCTTCTGCTGCCGCGAGCAGAGCAGCCGCCGCGATGCTGGCGAGAGGCGCTCGAGCAAAGGGATGCGGCGGCGATGGAGCAGCAGCGAGGGTAAGGGCGCCGCGGGGAGCGATACGTAGGATCGGCACGACGCCGTCGAAGCGAAGCGGCGCGGTCGATCGTGCGCGGCGAGCGGCGGCGGCGGCGGCGGCGGACGACGGCGGCGGACGACGGCGGCGGGCGACAGCGGCGGGCGACAGCGGCGCCAGGCATCACCAAGATCAGCCCTCGAACGGCATTGGTGGCAGCGCGGATGATCGCCGTCCACGAGGGGTGTCCACGAGCGCTCTCCACGAGCGCCGTCCACGAGCGCTCTCCACCGGCGGCGGTCCAGCCAGCCACCCACGCGCCACGTCCCTTCGCGGGGCGTCGGCCTTCACGAGCCGTCGTTCCCGACAACCGTGTCCACGCCACCTTCCCATGGGCGCTGCCGCCGGCGATCGGCTCTTTTCCTGGACGGCCACGCCGCCTCCGCCGACGGATGGGCGACAAGGATCGGCCGCCGCCGCCGCCGCCGCCGCCGCCGCCGTCGCCGTCGCCGTCGCGGCCGCGGCGCCGCGGACGCCCGCGAGCATCCACAGCGCATCGCCATCGCAGCACCGTCATCTCGGCAACGCGTTGCCTGTTATACGGGGTGTTGCATGTGACGCTCGTCCGGCGCGCATCGCCACGTGCGCTCCGGTTGATCTCGTGATCGACGCCGTGCTTGAAGTCATTGCGGCCGCCTCTGCGCCCTCGTTCCCTCGGTCCTTGCTGCCGCTGCCGCTGCTGCCGCCGCCGCCGCCATCACGGCTGTCGCTCGCTGCCGTCGCCATCACCGTCACCCCCCACCGCTCGCCGCCGCTGCCGTCGCTACCATGCCGGACCTGCATGTGCGTTTACCCAACGGCACGCGCTTCACGCTGCCGTTGCCGGACACCGAGCAAACCACCGTCGCCCAACTCCGCGAAAAGGTGGGCGCCGCCATCCTGGCCCTGCCACCCGCGACGGCATCGACCTCCGCCGCGCCGTCGTCGTCGTCGTCGACGTCCGCGCCGCCGTCGCCGCCGGCCACGCGCCCACCACCGGCCATGCTGGCGGCCCTCATCGCACCGGGCACCGCGGCGCTGCGTCCCACGTGCCGGCTGATTGCCGATGGCCGCATGCTGTTCGACGACGAAGCCACGCTGGGGACCTACGACCTCCGGCACGGCAACACCCTCTACCTGGCGGCGGCGCCGCTGCCCTCGAACGGCCGCGACGGGTCCGGGTCCCACGGCGCGGCGATGCCGTCCGGCATCTCGGGCGAGGCGCTGCGCCGCGCCGCGAGCACCGCGGGCGCCGAGGCGGGCCGCAACGGCGGCGGCGGCGGCGATCCGCTGGGGCTCCCGCCGGGGCTGTCGGCGCTGCTGGACTCGCCCCTGATGCAGCAGCTGTTCAACGACCCCGAGACGATGCGCGCGCTGATGCTGAGCGACCCGCGGATCCAGCGGATGGCCGAGAGCCACCCGGAGATCGCGCACGCGCTGGCGGACCCCTCGGTACTGAGCCAGATGATGGCCATGATGCGCAACCCGCAGGCGCGCGCCAACGCGCTGCGCGACCACGACCGCCAGCTCGCCCGCCTGGAAAGTATGCCGGGCGGCTTTGCGGCCCTCTCCTCGATCTACCAGAGCCTCGAGGGCGACGGCGGCCTCGACGGGCCCCTGTCGGGCAACGACGGGGGCGCCGCCGAGTCGGCCGCGTCGAACGCCGCGTTTGCTGCGCGGCTCGGCGCGACACCCGACGGGCCGCTGCCCAACCCGTGGGCCCCGCCGCCGCCGCCGCCGCCGACCGTGCCGGCCGCCGACGCGGCATGGCCGTTCGGCGCGGGCACGGCAGGGATGCCCGGCATGGCGGGCCATCCGCTGGCGGCCTTGTTGGGCGCGATGCCGCCCTTCGGGACGAGCGCGACGCCGCCCGGATCGTCGGCCGGATCGTCGGCGTCAGCGCCCGTGCATCCGCTGGCCGCGCTGCTCGGCGGTATGGGCGGCCTGCCCGGGTCGGCGTCGGGGGCTGGCGGAGCCCCGGCGGCCGATCCCTTCGGCGCCGGCGCGTGGAACCCGTTCGCGTTGCTTGCCGGCCTCAGCGGATCGGCGCCGGGCACCGGCCCTCCCGCCAACGCCAGCGCCAACGCGGCCGACCCCTTGGCCGCGTGGTTGGGCGCGCCGTCGTCGGTCGCCGCGTCGACAGCGCCGCCGCCCGCGGCCGCCATGATGGCCGCGCATCCGCTGGCCGCGCTTTTTGGCGGCGGTATGACCAGCACGCCGTGGGGAGTCATGGGCGGCCTGCCGCCCGCGGCGCCCGCGCCGGCCGCGGCCTCGAGACCGCCGCCGACGACGGTGGCGGCGGCACCGGCAGGCGCGGCGACGACATCGGATTCCAGCGAAGCGCGCGCCAAGTATGCGGACGAGCTCGTGACGCTGGCGGGGATGGGGTTCGCAGACGAACCGGCCAACCTGCGGGCGCTCCGGGCGACCGGCGGCAATGTGGCCGCGGCGGTCGCCTATCTCGTCTGATCCTCCGTGCGTCTACTTTCCACCCTGATCGAACGCCGGACCACACGACCACATCGAGTCACCACGATCCAAAGACCACATCCAAACCGATGTTACTTTAAATGCAAAAAAAAAACATATGCATACAGTGCCTCGAAGGAGCGCACGACTCCAGCGAGGAGAGCGGCGACGCGCTTCGCATCGCACGCCTATGCCATCTCGGAAAAGCGAGCTTGGAAACGACAGCGCTTAGGCCTGGACGTGGGAGAGCACCTTGGAGAGGTTCAGGTACTCGACACCGGTGTCGCGGACGACGACGCAGGAGCAGCCGACGATCTTGCGGGCGTTGCCCTCAGCGTCGACCTTGCAGAGCTGCGACCACTCGCCGAGCTTCTTGGAGTCCTCGACCTTGAGCAGGGGGGTCGAGTACTTGTTGCAGAGGGCCTCGATGAGCTTGACGTACTCCTCGTGGTCGCACGACTCGGAGAGGATGCAGAGGGCGGCCTCGTTGCGGTCAAGGGCCTTGGTGGTCTCGTGGAGGCCACGGGCGAGCGCGTGGCGGCAGATGGCCTCCTTGATGAGCGCGCGGGTGGCGACCTCCACGGCGGGAGCGGCGGCCACCTCAACGGCGGGGGTCTCAGCGGTGTCAGACATGGCGATGGATCAGCGGGGAGGGATAGAGCGGGGAGAAGACGTCCTCGATGTTGGGTGCGGGCGGAAAAGCGAGCAGGCGAAACCAACAACTCAGTGCATACGGCGGCGTGACCTTCACGCGCTTCTCTGACTCCCGTCGCCTCCGCCCAAGGTCCGCGAGTCGATTCCAGACGCCTCGCCTTAGCCCTGCAGGAAGCAAGCATCCCGGTGGACCGAGTGTCATAGCCGCAGTATACTCCGGGTTCATACCGCGTGTTGCGGGTGAGGCCGCCTGCGTCGGTGGTGGATGGATGGATGGATGGATGGATGGGTACCCCCCACCGCGCCGGTCGGCCAGCCTCGTCTGCCGCCGACCCCCTCCCGTCGTTCTGCCGCCGCCGCCGCGGGTCGCTTCCTCGAGTGTGGCGTTCGCTGCCGACGGATGTGCGCCGTGGCGTGGCGGCCGCCGGCGCGGCCGCCGCTGGGACCACGAAGGCCACGGGCGTCACACAAACGGGGTCTGGACCCAGGATCGGCCATCGCTCGCGTCCGCCGCCGTCCGGTCGCCACGCGCGTCGCGATGCCGTCTCGTCGTGCCCGGTCCGGGGCCGCTCATACCATTCCTGCTTCCGTCCGCCGCCAGCCGCCGCTAGGCTGGGCTGGCGTCGCTGCCGACGCATCATCCCTCACCACGAGAGCACAATGACCACCGCCACGGATCCTGCGGCGCAGGCCGCCGCGGCCGCCGACGCCGACGAGCACTGCGCGATCTGTCCGGATCCCGACAACGTCGCCCAGTTCCGGCAGTTCATGGGCCCGCGGCGGCGCCGCGCGCCGCGCGCGGCACCGGCCACGCCGCCCGCCTCGCCGCCGCCGCTCGCGCCGTCGGCCACGGCCACGGCCCCCGCCGCCGACCCGTATGCGCCGTGGCCGCCAGCGCCGACGGCGGCGTCGCTCGGCCGCGGGACGTGGACGTTCCTGCACACGCTGGCCGCGTACTACCCGGAGCGCCCGACGCCGGCCGAGCAGACGCGCATGCGCAGCTTCCTCGGCACGTTCGCGGAGGTGTACCCGTGCGGCTCGTGCGCCGCGCACATGCAAGCCGCCATCCAGCCGCCCGCGGCCGCCGACGCCGACGCCGCCGACACGGTCGGGCCGCCCGCCACCGAGAGCCGCGCCGCGCTGAGCCACTGGATGTGCCAGCTGCACAACGAAGTCAATGTGCGCCTCGAGAAGCCCGTCTTTGACTGCACGCGCGTGCTGCAGCGGTGGCGCGCGGACATGCGCGCCGCTATGGCCGCGCCGGCGCGCGCCGGCCCCGCGGCCGACGCCACCATCCTGGGGGACGCTTGAGCCTGCCCTGTCCTGTCTGTACCGTCATATACACCATCAGAAAAAACACATTAGACCATGGCGGCGGGCGCCGCCGTCGACAAGCTCGCGACCGGGGCCGAGGCCGAGGGGGCGGCGGCGGCGTCGTCGCTGGCGGCGGCCGACGCCGGGGCCGGCGCGGGCGGAGGCAGCGCGGCCGGACGGCGGGCCTTCACCTCGGTGAAGAGCCGGAGCAGATCAAACGGATCCTTCGTTGCGGCCGCGGGCAGCACGTGTTTCTGGCGCGCCGTGTACGCGTCGGCGAGACGCGCGCCGAGGGCGCGGCAGACGGTGCCGACGCGGGCGCCGAAGGCGTCGAGGCGGTGCGTTGCGGCGTGCAGCCGGTCGAGATGGATCACGACGTCCTCGGCGGCGCGGCGCGCGGCGGCGGCCTCGGGCGCCAGCGCCGGCGCGGGCCCCGCGCCCTCCGCCGGGCGGCCCGCGGCCCCTGCGGCGGCCGAACCCGCGGCACCGGGGGACGCCGCGGCGGCGTCGGCATCAACGGCGTCGGCAGCCGCGGCAGCGGCCGTGTCGAGCACGGGCAGGCCGGCGGCCTGCTGCTCGCTGCGCTCGACTTCGTCTGCGAGCAACTGCTCCCAGGTCGCGGCCTCGTCGTGGAGCTGCTGGAGCTGGCGCTGGAGCAAGGCGCGGCGCGCGGCGTTCGCGGCGTTCTGCGGGTGGGGCACCACGCGCGGCGGGGGCGGGGCCGTCGTCGTGGCCGCCGCCGCCTGAGCGGACGATGACGCGGGCGGCGTCGACTCGGCCGCCGCCACCGGCACGGCCGTGGTCGTGGTTTTGGGACGGCTGTACCACGACGTCTTGATGGCCTTGTCGATCATCATCTGAATGAGCCGCTGCTGCAGCACCGCCACGTGCGCTTGCACGACGGAGGACGACGGCGAGGGCGGCGTGCCCGTGGCCGCCGTCGCGGCGTCCAGCGCCAGGCGCTGCATGTTCCAGAGCAGCAGCTGCCGCATGCGCACGGGCTCCGGCTGGTCCATGTCGATGTGCTTGTAGTAGTGTTGCGGCGCGACGCTGGCGTGGACCGGTGGGCAGAGGCCGTTCGTGGTGAGGGAGGTGCGCTTGCCGCGGAGGCCGAGGCTCGAGCGGCGGCGAGGCGCGGCGGCGCCGAGCGCCAGTGCCGACGGCAGCTGCGCCATCAACGACGCGACCGCCAGCCGCGGCAGCGACGGCGACGTCGCCGTCGACGTCATGGCCGGCCGGCCCAGCGTCGTGCGCCGCGCCACGACCGCGACGCGCACGTCGTCGCGGACGGTGATCAAGTCCCGCACGTGACCGAAGGCGACTGTGGCGCGCCGCTTGGCCCGCGGGAGGTGGCGCTTGGCCTTGCCCGCGCGGGGGGCGGCGGCGGGCGGCGCGGCGGCGGACGCGCCGGTGGCGACCACCGCCGCCGTCGCCGCCGTCGCCGCCGTCGCTGTCGTTGTCGACGTGGCCAACGCGGTCGTGGTCGTCGTCATCGTCGTCGATGTTGCCGTCGTTGGAGCGGCAGCAGCCCGGGTCTTGGCCGTCGTCGCCCGGGCGGCCGCCGGCTCAGGCGCAGCGGTCGCGCCGGCGCTGTCGGGGACGGTCGCGCCGGCGTCCGCGGCACGGCGGTCGCCGCGCGTTCGCCCCGCCGAGGGCGACGCCGGCGACGCCTCGCGCGCCCAGACGGCGGCCGGCAGCGTCGGCCCCTCGCGGACGTCGCGGTCGCTCGGGAACGGGGCGCTGCGACGGGCGGGGTCGTCGGCGGGCGCCGCGTCGGCCTCGCCGTCGGACGGCGGCAGCGACCGGTGGCGCTTTGTCTTGCGGAAGCGGAAACCGAGTTCCTCGTAGAAGCCGTCGGGCGTGCGCGTGGCGGCGGCGTCGGCGCGGCCGTCGGTGCGCTCGCGCGTCTGCCGCTTGGCGTCGGCGCGCAGATCGCTGCGCAGCGGCGTCGTCGGCGCGACGGCCACGTCGCCGGGTCGTACGGCGGCCGCTAGCGGCGTCGCGCGCGTAGGCCGCGGCAGCCGGGAGGCTGGCGCTGTTTGCGACGGGGTCTGCATGAGCGGCGGCTGCTGCGAGGGCGGCTGCTGCGAGGACGGCTGCTGCGAGGACGGCTCATCCGACGGCGGTGGTGGGACCGACGCTCGTGGTGCCGATGGCAGCGGCGACGGCGATGGCGGCGATGGGCGTGCCGACGACGGAGGCTGGGCGTCGCGGTGGGCGGCGGCGGCGTGGGCCGCGGGGGCGACGGGCGAGCGCACGAGCATTGCGGCGATGGCGCGTGGCGGCCGCAGGGCGAGCCGTCGAGTTACAGGCGGCAGCGGCGGGCGCCGGCGGTCAGACGAGCCGACGGCGCCCTCCGAAGCGGCGCGGCAGGATGACCCCGGGCCGGCGGCGCTGGTTCCGCGTGCAGGGTGGCGGCCAGCTCGCAACGGGGCGGTGAACGCCCAGCAGGGGCTTCGGATGCGCCGTGCGCCAACGGTCTCTATCTCTATGAAGCGGATACGGGCAGGTCGCGTTTGTTCGGCGGCGGCAATCACGGCTCGAAGCGTATCGACGGCTCTCACGAAGGTCGACGAGGCGGTCGCGAAGAGGTGGTGCTGCGGAACCCTACCCGTTCAGAACGCATCGCGTATGAACCGAAGCCCTCTTCAGAATCCCTGACAACGTCCTTATACGCCGGTGTGGGTGATATGTCTTGCTGAGCACGATGGGAGGTCGTCCGCGTGTGCTGTGGCGGCGCGCGTATGCTGGCGCTGCCCATGCTTGTAGGACGGCGCCCATGGCGGCGGCGATGGCGCCGGCAGGCGCTTGCTTTGGCCCTCTTTCCTTCTTGCGGCGGCGGCGGCGGCGGCGGCGGCGGCGGCGGCGGCCGGCCACTTGGGACGGACGCACCGAGACATTGCGTATCCGCGACGGCCATCGCTTCGGATCGGTCGCGCCGAGGGGTACGAGCACGCGGCAACGCCATCAGCGCCATCAGCGCCATCCAATGCTCTGCCGTGGCGCGCAGGCGTCGGCCTCAGGATCAGCGGCGCCGACGGCCGCTGCGGCGGCGTCCACATTCCCGTTGCTCCCGCGGCTCCTGCGCCAGAACGTCCGTGCACCGGCACGGATTAGGATTCCGCTCGCGGTGGCGCCGTGTTTGTTATGGCTGCCGACATATAAGGATGGCACGCGGCGGCGCTCCTGATGGCGACGGCGACAACGACGACGACGACACTAGCCTAGCAACCGCGCTTGGAAGACCATGAAGGCGACGGCAGTCGCGAGAGCGTCAGCCGAGACGGTCCCACCCGCCGTGGTGGCGATGGTCGCGGCGGCCGCCGCAGGACCGCGTCGAGCGGCATTCGTCGCGCGGGGCCGTCTGCGATGGACGATGACGACGACATGCGCGATAGCAGCTCTAGTCGTCGATGCGCTATCATCGCTATCAGACCAAGTCATGCACGCTATCAGCGATCGTCCTCAATGCGTGGCCTTGCATGCCATAGTGTGTGCCGACTCGCGCATTTGCTCCGCTCCTCCGAGGCGCGACGTCTCGCTGCTGCGCCACCGCGAGATCCCTTTCGCCCTCAGCTGACCCATTCCGCACGGGCGCGCCACCCCCTGGCCGCCCTTGCGCCGCGACCTCGCTCGCCTCCGGAACCCCTGGGATCGGCGCCCGCCGTCGAGTGCCTTCCACGGCCGCCGCCGCCGCCGCCGGTGCCGGTGCCGCCGCCGCCGCCGCCGCCGCCGCCGCCGCCGCCGCTCCTGTTGCTGAACGCCGCCGCCGCCGCCGCTCGCAGGCCCACGCGGCGCGGCGGTCACCGTCGGCGGTCGCATCCCGGTCGTCACGCTATAAGCGTCGCTCCGGTATCAGCGGCGGGCCCGGCAACCTGAGCCACGCCGCGCGTCGCCGCAGACAGGGCGGCGTCGCGCCAGTCGAGGCCTGCCGGCCCGCCGGCGGCGATGCCTGCGCCGGCGCGATCCCTGCGTCTCCCTGCGCACACCGCCGCCGCCGCCGCCGCCGCCGCCGCCGCTGCCGCTGCCGCTGCCGCTGCCGCGACGCCTGCTTCGATCTCGCCTGCCGCGACGTCGCCGGCGCCGTCAGCGCTCCCGTCGCCGCTGTCGCTGCCGTCGCCCGCACTCGGCGCCGCCGCCTGGGGCCTGGCGCTGCCGCCCGCCGCTGCACCCGCCGCCGCACCCGCCTCGGCGCTCCCGCCGCCGCCGCCGCCGCCGCCGTGCCGTCGCGTCGTGTATACGACGCCCACGACGCTCGCGACGCCGATCGTCTGCGCCTCCTACCGCCCGCGCCACGCCGCCGTCGCGCCGTCCTCGCGACGGGTCGCCGCTGCGCCCGTGGTCACGCACAACGACGCGGGCCGGCCGCGATCGGTTCCCGGGGTCGCTCGCCCGCCCCCGGGCGGCCCCATGCCGGCCCCCGACCTGCTGCTGGCCGCGGGCCAGCCGATCCCATGGACGACGTATGCGGCCCATCCGCCGCCGCCGCCGCTCATTCCGTTCGTGCCTGGCGCCGGCTTCGAGATCCCGACGTCGCCGGTCGCCGTCTACGGCTCGAGTCCGACGCGGTCCGCCGGCACGCTGATGTCGGCCTTCAGCCCGCTGGCGCCGCCACCGCCGCCCTCGTCGCTGTCCATCACGCCGCCAGCACCGGCGTCGCAGCCGGCGAGCGGCGCCACGAACGGCCTGTCGCCGGCGTTCAAGCCCGTGTCGGCGCGGTCCGGAAAGTGTCCGCACCTGAAGCTGCGGATCCAGCCGGACGCGCTGGCGTTCCTGGCGGGCGGCCCGTGTGGCGGGCGGCTCGAGCTGACGTGCCACGCGGCGCGCGACCTCGCGCTGTCGGAGATCGATGTGCGGCTCACGGGCGTCGAGACGGTGCGCGCCCCCAACGGCACCGAGCGCGTGTCGCCGTGCGTGGCGCAGACGTTCACGATCCAGGGCCTCCGGACGCCGCCGTCCGCCGCCGTCCGCGGCGACCAGACCAATGGCTACTGGACGGCGCTGCCGGGCCGCCACGTGTTCACCTTCCGCTTCGACCTGCCCATCGACGCGCCGGCGTCGTTCACGTTCGGCGGCCGCGCCAAGTTCACGTATACGCTCACGGCCTCCGTGGCCTTCCGCTCCGCCGGCATCCACGACCGCGTCCTGAAATCCACCGACATCAGCGTCATTGCCGCGCTGTCCGAGCGCCATACCGCGCAGCTGCGCGCGCTTTCGACGGTGCCGCATCCCCCCGTCTCGGCGGGGACAACGGGGTCGTCGTTGGCGACGGCGGCGGGACCGACGTCGCCGTCGCGAGCGGGCGTCTCGCCATCGTCCGCCGCGACCGCGCCGTCGCTCGCCGTCCCGCCCATGACGTCTCTCGGTGCGCCCTGGCCGGCTAGCGGCGCTTTAGCGCTCTCACCATCGTCGTCGTCACCGGCGGCGGCAGCGGCGGCGCCTGCCTCGACCTCGGCTGTCGGCGTCGATATCGCGCTATCGGCGAGCGCCGCGAGTGGCGAGGTGGCGTCCGGCGTCGTGTTTGGCGGCGGTCCCGGCCGCGTCCAGGTCAGTGCGACGCTGCCGCGGCCGCTGGTGCTCGCCGGTAGTGAGGCACCGGTCCGCGTGACGGTCCAGAACGGGTCGCGGCGCAAGATCGGCGGGATCAAGCTGGCGCTGCACCGCCGCTGCGAGACCTTCCAGCTGCTGCCGCTCGACGGGTCGATGTCGCGCATCGACCTCAACGGGCAGCCCGCGGCGCAGGCGTCGGCGCGGCCGGTGGCGCAGTGCTCGGCCGCGGCGCCGCCGTCGCTCGTGGAGTCCGAAGTCGTCGCCGAGGCCGTCTACAAGGACAAGGCCTTCAGCGTCGACGCCGGCGACACGCGCACCATGACGCTCTTTCTCGCGATCCCGCGGCACATCGTCTCGATCGACTCGCTCGCGCTCTGCCGCATCGCCCTCGCCGTCGAGGCCAGCGTGCCGGTCGCCTTCGGCAAAAAGATCGGCTGCCAGGTGCCGATCGACGTGGCGCATCCGTCAGCCCTCTGCCAGACCGAGGACGCCGCGGGAACCGCCCTGGCGACGACCTCCACGCCGGCGGCAGCCTCGGCGCCCGCGTCCACAGCATCGGCGGCCACGTCGGCGGCACGGCCCCGCTCGATGCTGCCGCTGCCGACGGCGGCGGCAGCGGCCGAGGACGCTGGTGCCGTGGCGGTCGGCTCCGCGGTCCCCCCGGGCCCCGAGCGGCTGCTGCCATGGACCGATGCCTCCATGGATCCGCGCTGCGGGTACAGCGGCAGCACCCTCGGCTACCCGAGCGGCTACATGAACGGCTATCCCAGCGGCTACGGCAGCGTCGTCAGCGGGAGCAACTACGGCTGTGGTTACGGCTACAGCTACGGCTACGGCTACGGCGAGACCGAGAGCCACGCCGCGAGCGGCTCGGGCTGCCTGAGCTACGGCTATGACGACGCGGCGGCCGCCGCCGCCATCCGCGCCGGATCCCCCCGCTCGGCGCCGAGTGTCGGCGGCCCGCGTTCTGCGCGATCGCGTTCTGCCGACGGCCGGCTCGCGTCCTCCGCAGCAGCGACCGCTGCCATCACCGCCGATGCTGATGCCTACCACGCCGCGGCGGAAACCGCGGCGGCGCAGGGGTCCGCTGGCCGGGGCCGCGGCGTCCCAATCAGCGCCACCGACGGGATGGGCATGCCACCAGTGCGTGGCCACCAGGGCCCGTGGTCGGACGACGAGGACGCCGGCGCGGCTCGGGCACGCCGCCCCCTCTCTGAACCAGACCTCGATGCGCGGTGTACGGTACCCGTGCCCTACCCCTATGAGGCCGCGCGGTACCCCGACGCTGCCGGATGGCCCGCGCTTGTGGGCGCCCCGATGGCGTACCTCGAGCCGGGATGGTATGCCGTCCCGACCACCGCGGGTCTGGCGTGGTCGCCGGCGCCCGTGCCGGCGCCTATGCCGGCGCTGGTGCCGTCGTCGCGGACGCCGCCGCTGCCATTGTTATCGTCGCCGCCCATGCCGCCGACTTCAACGGCACCGTCGTGGATGGGCTATGCCGCCCCAGAGGCCGAGCCATGGGATCCGTATACCGGCAGCGAGGGGCCGTGCGACGGCGCTGTCGCCGTCACTTATCCCGGGACCCTGCCCGTTTCATCGCCGTCGCCGCCGCCGCTGCCGTCAGCGGTGGTGCCTCCGTCGGGTTCTCCGGAACGCGCCGCGGCGTCGCGGCATGCGCCGCGTAAGCGGTCGCCCGACCGCGCCGCCTTGCTGGTCAAGGCGGCCCACAACCGCGTCGCGGCGCTCCACATCCCGCTGCGCAGCTCGCCGCTCGTCGCCGAGTGCACGTCCGACGAGTCGACCGATGCGGCGTCGCTCCTGAGCCGCGTCACGACGCAGGCCTCCGTGGCGTCTATGCCGACGCCGCCGACGTCGGCGTCCGAAGCGCCGACCGCTGCCGCCGCGGCGCCGACGCCACTGCCCGTCACCCGTGGCCGTGACCCGCGGCCGCTGCCCCGCGCCTCGGCCTCGGCGCCAGCGCCCGCCACGGCCGTCGCTGCAGCCGCAGCCGCCTCTCCGGCGCGCGCGGCACCGTCGACGGCCGGTCCGTCGCCCACATCGGCCGCGGCTCCCACGCGCCACTTGTCCCTGCCCGTCGACGGCGCGGGGCCGCCGCGCCGCCCCTCGCCGCTGCACGTGCAGCCGCGCTCCTCGTCCATGATGCCGGTCCCGGCGCCGGCGTCGCCCCCGGCCGCGGTCGGGGCCGCCGAGTCGGGGCGTGCGGCCCCGGCCAAGCCGGGGACGGCGATCCGCACGCCGGTGGCGCGGCTGCCGCGCAGCGCGGTGCTGCGCGCGATGGACCCCGACGAACCGATCGTGTGGGATCTCAGCGAGCCGCCGCTGCGCACGTCCACCGTGAAGCGGCCGACGTCGCGCGACGTGCCGTTTGCGGCATCAAGCGCCACCGCGGCGCCCGCGGCGTCCGGACCGGCCCCGCGGCGCCGCAAGGCGCTACCGCAACGGCCGGCGCCCACGCCAGCAGCGCCCACGCCAGCAGCGCCGACGTCGTCGACGCCCACAGCGTCGGCCGTCTCGTCTGGTGGATCGGTGCTGTCGCCGTCGTCGTCGCCGCTGTCGGCCGTCGCCACGGCATCGACGCAGCGCTCAGCCATTATTAAACGGCAGCGCCTGCGGTCGCAGCTGCCGGACCACCTGGCTTCCTTTGCGTCGCAGTCGCAGTCGTCGTCGTCGTCGTCGTCGTCGTCGTTGATGGCCACGCCGAGCCGTGTCGCGACGCGCTCCGTCGGCGAAGCGACCGCCACCGCGCCGCACCGCGGATGCAAGGCGCTGCCGCTCCCGCCGCGCGCCGCCTTCTCATCCGTCTCGGCGCTGGTATCGCCGTCGCCCGCGTCGGGCACCCGTCTGACGGCGGCGGGACTCACCCTGTCGCCGGTCGCCATCTCGGCGGAACCGCCGCCCGCCGCCCGCTGATGGCGCCCGGCTTCAGCACCACGCGGGGCCTCGTCTGCGTGGCTGAGCCGGTGGCTTAGCCGGTGGCTTAGCCGCCGCTGATCGGAGGTCGAAACCGTCGTACATGCCCGGCCAGCGGCCGATCGTCGGGATCGGGACGCTGTGAAGTGGGACGTCGCGTGACGCGGACTCGCGGCGAATCGTGGCAGTCAGATATCAGATAATAGAGACATGGATCAACCACTATGGCGCGGATCAACCAGAACGATCGATCGTTCTGTCGTCACGGGCGCTTCTCTTGCGCCTTCTGGCTGCCCGACAACGTCGACCGGCGCTCCTCGTGCACGCCACCCTGCTGGCCCCTCCGCATGCCGCCGCGACCGTCGCTGCCGACCTCCGTCCTCGCGCGATCGATCGCCACGGCATGGCGTCCGTCGCCCTGACGCCATTCCCGATCCCTCTCCTCTAAGCGGCGCCATGTCGGCCTCAGCGGGCGCCGCGGGCGCCGCCGCCGGCCACGAGGCCGCCGCCGCCGCCGCCGCCCTCGCATCCCCCGGGCACCCGCTCGCCGCCACGGCCGATGCGGTCGGTGCCGCCGGCGGCATCACGCCGCTGTCCGCGATCCCCGTGGTTAAGACCCTGCTGGACACGCAGGCTGCGCAGCGGCAGCTCGAGGCGCGCTACGTGGCGCAGCACGCGCAGCTGCGACGCCATCTCGCGACGCTCGTCGCCCACGTCCAGGGTTTCCGTGACGACGCGGCGCCCGTCCCGAGCACGCCGCGGCTCGCGGGCGACGGCGTCGGCGTCGACCCCTCCCAGACCGATCTCCCCGGCGCCGCCGCCGCCGAGTCTTTCTCGACCTCGGCCTTCAAACTCCGCGACGACGTGCTGCCGACGCTCGCCGGGCTACCGCAGCAGCGGCGGCACTGGGTGGACGGCATTGCGACGCACCGCATGGCGCCGCCGACGACGGACCGGCCGCCGCCCCTGTATGGGCCGCGGCACGACCGGCTCCGCGCGCGGATGCTCGCCGCCGCCGTCCGGCCGGCGGGTCCACGGTCGATCGGCGCGATGTGTGCCCAATCTGTCGCTGAGACGGAGCGCGACGCGCCATCGGAGAGCGATGATGATCCGGAGATGAGTGACCCTGACGATGGCGGCGACGGCGACGACGCCGTGGCGCGGGAGATCGATGAAACGGACTGCGTGGCGCTGGCCTACGCCGCCGCCGAAGAATCGCTGGCGGCCGCTATGATCGACGCTCAGCTCGTCAAAACCCGGTGGGAGACCTATGCCGCGCAGGATCCGCGCAAAGCCGCGGCCCGCAAGGAGCTGTTTGTCCGGCACTTGGCGGTGCTGCATACCCGGATGGCGCAGCTCCAGCAGCTGCTGCCGTCCCCGCCGCCACCACGTCTCGACCCGGACGGCGACGGCGGCGACAGTGACGGCGGTCAGAACAACAACAACAACAGCGACAATGACAACCACCAACCAAGTGGGACCTCCGTATCGGGCCGCGCCTATCGCTCCCCGAGCGGCCCCGAGATGGCGCGACAGCCGTCACTCTCAGCACGACGCCGCCGCGGCGGCGGCGGGGACGCCGTCACGACGATGACGACCCACGCGGCACAACCGCGGCTGTCGCCAGACCACCTGCTGTTTCTCGCGGCTTGGGCCGCGGAGGAAACCGCGGCCACATCGCGGCGGATCCGTCTCGGGCTGCACCGGTGCGCGGCGCTCGGCCAATTGGGGCTGCGGGAGACGTTCTACCAGATCCAGCACGCGGCGGCACAGCAGCCGCCATCGCCGCCGCTGCCGCGGAAGGACGGCTTCGCCCAAGCGTTCCCGACGCAGCTGCTACAGCTGCTGCGCCACTTTGCAGTCGAGGCCGCGCCGCATGTGGACGAGGGCCACCCGCTTGCGTACGAGGTCGAGGCCCTCCTCGGACAGCGGTACTCCGCGCTGCAGACGCTGCCGGCGAGCAACGCCACGGGGCCCCCGCTGGACAGCGGGCTGCTGCCGCCGTGGCTGCAGTGCGGGCGGCGGCCCGACGCCGCGCACGCCGAAGCCGCCTTCCTCGCCAACCACGCCGATCTCGACATGGAGCTGCTCGCCGAGTACTTCACGGTCGTCCTGCCCGAGACCGATGTCCAGCGCCGCATCACGGCCGCCATCCGGCGCATGACAGTCTCGGGCCAGATCGAGACGGCCGCCGCCGCGTCGGCCGCCCACGATGCCGCGGCGTCCGCCACGGCGGGCGGCGCGGCCACGGCGCTGGCGAGCGCCGCGGGCGCGACCGTGAACGGCGGCAGCACGCCGTCGGCGGCGGCCGCGGCGGCCACGGCGTCCAGCGGCGCGGCCACGGCGGCGTCCGCGTCCGCGTCCGCGGCGCCGACGCCGCTGCTGAGTCCCCACACGATTCGCGCGTTCGTCGAGCTGCGGTTTCTCAAGCTGCTCGAGACGCGGCAGAGTCTTCACAGCTTCCTCAACTACATGATCTCCGTGAAGCGGCGACTGCGGTCGGACGTGTGCAGCGCGCGGCCCCCGGCCGGCCGGCAGGGCCGCCGCCACGAGATGACAGTCACCCTGCGCGACGCCGCCGACCTCGCATTCCCGCCCACCGGGGGCCCGAGCAGCGGCGCCCATGCCGCGGGCGGGTCCGGCGGCGGCGGCGGCGCGGCGCTCTCGATGCCGTCGGGCGCGAACGCCGCGTCCACGTCAGGCGCCGGTCCCCCCGACGCCGATCCCGCCGACGCCGGTCTTGCCACGCGGTCCGGCTCGGGCGGCGGCGGCAGTGGCGCGGCGGTGTCGTCTTCAGCCGCTGCGGCCGCCGCTGCAGCGACCCCGGCCGCGACGCCCTTCGCGACGGCGGTCACGCCGCCGGACGAGTTGCTGCAGCAGCTCAAGATGGCCGCGTACCGCACCGCGGCGGACCCGCGCGCGTCCCACGGCGGCGCGGCGCGGTTCCCAGAGCCGCTGCTGGCCGAGGACCGCCGGGTCGTGACCGACTGGCACGCGGCTGTGCACGCGGCCGCGGACGCGCACCACGAGCACCCGGCGCCGCTGGTCTACGAGACGGCGGCGCCGGCGCTGGAGACGCTGGAGTTCGACGTGATGCGGGTGCTCACGTGCGCGATGGCGAAGCACCACAGCGTGCCGAGTATGACGCTCGTGCAGCAGACCAAGAACCGGATCCAGGAGCTGACGGCCGCGAGCGCCGCGCATCCGGCGGTGCAGCGCGTCACGCAGGCCTGGGACGCCATGACGCTGCACAACCCGGCGCTGGACGCCGCGGCCCTGCTGCTCGCGGGCATGGAGGCTGAATGCCGCTACCAGCGCGAGAAGGCGCTGCTGGTCGAGACGCTCATGCATTTGTGGGAACATGTCGTGGCGCCCGACGCGCGCGAAGCCCTCGCGGCGTATCTGGAGGACGTCATGGTGTCGCGGCCCGTGTTTGACCTTGCCTGCGATCCGGGGGCTGTGTTCGCGCGCTGGCGCACCGCCACGCAGGCCGTCCAGGCGCAGCAGCGGCTCGTCCACGACCTCGTGGCCGCCGTGACCCGCCAGAGTGGCGTCGCAGCGGCGCCGCTGCCGCCGTCATCCATGTCGACGCTGCCCGGCGGTCATCTGTGCCGCCTCCACACGTTCAGCCCCGAGGAACCGATCCTGCGCCGGGTTCCCGAGCTGCGCGACGTCATGCACGTGCTGACATGCGCTCAGACCGTGCAGCAGCAGTGGATTCAGCTCGCCACGCGCGGCGCCACGCCGCGGCCGCGCTCGGCCCTCGCCCCGACGGCGGCCGCCCCGGCCGGCGCGACGATCGCATCCACGACGACGCTGTCGGCGACCGCGAACCCGTCGGCGGGCGCCGCCGCCGCCGCCACCGCGACCGCGGCCGCGGCCGCCGCCATGGCATCCCAAGCTTCATTCGACCCTGCGCTGATGGAAACGCATCTGTGGCAAGCGTTCCGCGGCATCCTGCTGGATGACGATGACGGGGCCACCCGTCTCGCCGTGACGTGTCCGGTGGATCCCGAGCTGGCGCCGGCGGCCGCGGCCTTTTCGCACGAGGAGCACATGCAAAACAGCGCCTGGATTCTCACGGCGTCCAGCGCTCCGCCGCCCGCGGCCGCCTCGTCGGCATCACGCCCGTCGCCGTCCATGGACCATGGATCGCCACCGCTCCGCACGCGGCTCGTCGGCAGCGTCGTCCGCCAGATCCAGGTCATGCTACTCTTTGATCGCGCCCACCAGAACAGCCAGTGGCAGAAAGCCTACATCGACACGTGCAAAGGCCTCGGCGCCACGACGACGCCGCCGCTGCGCTTGAGTCCGCTGAACTGGACCTCAATTCTCAAAGCGAGCCCGTCCGCCGGCCGGGAGGGCGCGTCGGCCGCGTCGGGCGGCGCGCCCCGCGACTCGGAAGCCGCGCTGCACCATGACAGTGGCGGCGGCGGCGGGTGGTCGATGCACCATGACCCAGAGGAAGAAGAGGACGACGACAACGTGGATGGGATGATGGCCGGCAGCGGCGACCCATCGAGCCGCGGCACGGTTCTGGCGGGCGCCGGCGGCGCGACTGCAGCTCGGCATGGCCGGCGCGGCGGCGCGGCAGCCGAGACCCTGGCCGTGCCGTTGTATTCGGACGAGCTGGCGGTACCCGAGCTGACAGGTCTAATGCAGCCGGCGGCGGACGTGGCGGCGTGGCTCGAGAGCGGCGGCCCGCAGGCCCACGCGCAGGCTGTCGTCCTGGAACACCTGGAAGGTCGCCTCCTCGCGGCGGCCGTCGCGATCCACCACATGCTCCTGTTTGCCACGTTCGATCTCGCCACGCCGGTCATGGTGACCACGGCGATGAAGGGGAAGCTGGTCGCGACGCTCGGCCGCCACACGCTGCCCGCGCAAGCGCCGTCCGGGATCTACTACAGTGCGTTGGTCCAGCAGCACGGCGTCCTCAAGCGAGTCTTCCGCCGCGCGCTCGTGATGAGCTGGCAGAGCCTCGTCCGCGGCGCCGGCGCCGACCCCCACTTCGACCGCGACCGCTGCAAGCGCGACCACGTCGCGTGGTATCTTGAGAACATGCATGCGCTCGCCGAGGCTTTCGAGGTGCGAGCGGCGCTCATCCGGGTGCCCGCGGCCTTCCAGCGCGACGCGCACGGGACGCTCTGGGGCAAAGCGCTATTCAAGTGGCCGTCCGCTACGAGCCAAACCGCCGCCGGCAGCCCCCGAGCTAGAGCCAAGCCGCCCGCAGGCCATGCCACGGCGGCCACCGACCCGCTGACGCCGTATGATACCGAGATAGCGCCCGAGACGCTGGACTTCAGCGTGACGCAGCGCGATCCCGCCACCGGCGCGCGCACGATCGTCTCGAAGCCGCACGTCACGACGTTCTGGAGTATCCCCGACCTTGCGATGTTGACGCTCGTGGCCAGCGATGTCGTCGTGCCCCCCATCATGGACAACGCATTCGCGGCACGCCAGCGCCTCGTGGACGCCGGGTCCTACCGCGAGCTAGCCGCGCTGTCGGCGCTCGTGTGGGAGACGGTCGGCGACGTCGTGGCCCACTGCCGCCGGGCCGCGTGCTACCGCGCAGGCGCCGCGGGCGCCGGCACGAGCGCCGCGGCGCGCGACGCCCGCCACGACGAGATGGTCCTGAGCGCTCTGAGCCTCGTGAAAGCCCAGCTCGGGCGGTTCGCACAGTGGACGCTGTTCTACGACGCCTCGCAGCACGGCCGCGGCTCGGCCGCGCTGCACATTTCGCACCTGATACGGTTCTGGCGGCGCCAGCGCGACGTGTGGCGCACGCGGATCCAGTTTTACCACGACTTCAGCGTGTACCACCTGCTGATGGACACGGACGAGGTGCGACGCGCAGCGGCGGGGCCGGCAGCCTCTGTGCCGCTGCGACCGTGGCTAGCGATCGCGCGGGCCCGACGGCTGTTTGACGAAGCGTATACCCTGGCGGACGCGCACTTCAGCGACGTCGACAAGACGTGGCAGATGGATCTGCAGGAGCTCCGCGCCAGTCGGGACGCCGCGATGGAGCGCCACTTGCTGCTCGGAACCGACGACGTCGCCGATGCGATGGCGGCGGCGGCATCGTCAGAGACCGTCGCGGCGCCTGGCGCCGGCGGCGCCACCAGCATTCTGATGAGCGGCATCGGCCGCGGCCGTCGGCCTGGGCTGCTGCCGGCCAACGCTAGCCGCCGCCCGTCCCGCGGCGCCGCGCGGGGCATGAGCGGCCGTCGACGTTCCGACACGAGCGCCGACGGCGTCGGCGAGGATCTGGGGTGGCCTCTGAGCGATCACTGGCCCGTGGACGTCGCGCCCGATATCGTGATGGCCGAGCGGTGTCGGCACTACATGGATCTGCTGCACCGGTTGATCAACTTGCGGCTTGCGTTTGCGGCGCGGCTGACGCTCGACGCGGCCGACGCGCCGGCGGAGTTCGATCGCGCTGTCGTGGCGCAGCATTACCAGCAGCTGGTCCTCGCGCCGCTGGTGGAAGCGATGATTGCGCAGCAGTCGCAGACGACGGCGACGATCGCGTCCGGCGCGATCGACAGCGAGCTCGCCGCCGACTCGGCCGAGTCGAACGCGCTGCGCATGCTCTTGAACCAACGGTGCCCGCTGCAGCTGTTTGTCCGCTTACCGGGCCTGACGATCGTGCGGTTTGCCACGTTCGCGGCCATGCAGTACCATGCGCTCCACGGGTGGCTCAGCCATGCGTTTACCTGGCGCCGCGTGCTGGTGCAGGAAGCCGTGCTGCATGACGTGAGTCAGCTGTTGGCGGTGCACCGACTCGCTCTGCCAAACGGCGATGGGGTGGCATACCGGCCCAACGATCCGGAAGCGCTGCTGTCGGCCGCGTCGACGTCCCGGTCGCTCGCGTCCTCCCTGCATCTGAACGAGCCCGCGCGACTCGACCCCCACGGCGCGCATCACCGGCACCACCCGCAGCCCGCGCACGCCAGCGTGCTGAATGCGCTGCGCGCGCACGTCGACGGCGCCGACCTTGACGCACTGCTGGCCCCGCTCGCCCAGCTTCGCCGCGACCTGGCGCCCTATCTCACATCCGACGCTGACGCCGACGCCGGCGCGACCGCCACCGCGACCGCGGTCGATCGCCTGCTGCTCGAAGCGCTGCAGCGGCTGAGCGAAGCGTTTGGCCGGCGCGTGCAGAGTCTGCAACGGCAGCATGCCGACGTGCAGGACCGGCTCGTGCAGCTTGGGTATGACCGCACCACGGCGGCGCTGCACGACGCCGTGCGCCGCCATGACGCCGGCGAGGCCGTCCACCGCGAGGCGCTGCTGATGGCGTTCGCCAAGGCGCAGTCTATCCTCATGGAGAATGCCGTGCTGCAGCGCGAGCTGGCGGTGGAGCGCGAGACCAAGCGGGCCGACGAGCGCGTGATCCGGAACCGCGTTGCGCTCGAGTATGAAGACCTCGTGCGCGAGCTGGTTGTACAGATCCACCAGCTCCAGACGCGCTTTACGACGTTTCGGGTCGAGCTGTACCACCAAGTGATGCACCTCTTTGCGGAGGCCAAAAAGACGGCGTTCACCGAGAAGTTCCAGCAGCGCATGGCGACGCCGCACGAGACCCGTGTCGCGGCCATGCTCGCGCGGAGCGCCGAGAGCGATGCGCGCGTCGCGCAGCTGCTCGCCGAGAACGGCACTCTCAAGACCACGCTGGCCGCGATGCAATCCCACCACCTCGTCCAGGAAGGCACGACGCGGCGGCCCCTCGACCGCCAGATTGCGCAGCTCGCGGCGGCCAATGTGGATGCCAAGGCCCAGCTGTGGAACCACATGCGCGAGTCCGAAGCCCGCATCCGCCACCTCCAGGCCTCGACCACCAAGCTCCAGCGCGACCTGCTGGTCAAAGAAGCCGACGTCGAACGGCTCCGCGGGCTCCTAAAGACGGAGCAGCGCAAGCTCCGCCAGTATACCGAGTCCGCTGGCGGCAGCGGCAGCGGCAGCACGGATCCCTACGAGATGGCCGCCGCGTCGCTCTGGCTCGGACCCGACGGGCCGCACCTCGGCCGCGGCGGACTCGGAGCCGCCGGCGCCGTCGCGAACGCCGCCGCCACATCGAGTATGGCCACCGTCGCCGCCGCCGTCGCTGCCGCCGCCACGAGCCCCGACGCCGCCATGGCCCACATGGGCCGCTTGCTGCGCGATCTCCAGGAAAAGGTCCAGCTCTACGAAGCCCAGGACACTGACCAGCTCATGCGCGAGCGCGATGCGGCGCTGCAGGACGCTGCAGCGCTGCGGCACGAGCTGCAGTCGCTACGCAAGCCCAGCGCGGGTTCGATGCCCCTCACGACGACCCCGTCCTTCGCGACCACGGGAGGCCACGACGGCGCCGAGTCCGCGGCCGCACAACGCGGCGGCCCCCTCTCCACCGGCAGCGCGTTCCGCCCGAGCGCGCACGCGGCGTATACGGCCGCCGGCCCCGAGTCGGCGCCCTTGCGCCGCGCCATGTCGGCCGCGCCGCGGGCCCGCCGCCCGCCGAGCCCGCCGCGCTACGCCGCCGCTAACGCCGCAAACGCCGTGTTGCGTGCCTCGGCGTCGCGGTCGTCGCTGCGGCCTGCGGCGGCGCGGACGGTGCTCCCGCGCCTCTATGCCGATGTCGGGGGCGCGGCGGGGGCCGACGCCGACGCCGACGCCGACCACGATGCCGCCGCTGCCGCCGCCGCAGAAGCCGAGGCCGAAGCGGAGTCGCATCGGTCGGGCGCCAACGTCGGCTGGTCGCTGCAGGACGATGCGGGTCTGCCTACGGCGCGCGAACGGCCGTGGACGGCTGGATGGGAGGGCCCGCGCCGGCGCGGCGTCCCTGGCCCGAAGCGCTCATCGCCGCTCTATCAGCGGACGCATCCACAAAGCCGCTTGATGCGCCAGTGGGACTGATGTCAATATATTATTATAACAACATTAATAGTGGATGAATGGTGATCTGGTGTATGTGGATTGCCCTGAACGCCTGGAAATCACTGCGAATAAATTAAGACGCTAGCGTTCACGAGACGTCGCACGACGATGAAATGTCCTCATCACATCATGATAAAGACCCCCACAGCGGCGATCGCCGCCTTCACCGCGCCAAACTCCGACAAGCGGTCGGAGTTTCCGTGATCCTGGCACGGTAGGCGCCGCCAGCGCGGATCCTGCTATGCACACTCTCGCAAGGAGACGCGCGGGACGGGTGCCATCTCATGTCGATCATGGCATTGGGGCCGAGGGCGCCCGCAATCTCGATGCGCAAGGATGGCTTCCATGGTCATGGCCACGCACGCCACCGTCGCTTGCCCGGGAGGCCCCGCGTCGTCGGGGACTCTTTCCACCCGCGCCACCGCCACCTATGCGGTCGCGGCGGGTCCAGGCCACGGCCGCAGCCGTCGGCCGCCACCGCCCGAGAAGGCCACGCGGCATCCATGACACACTAAACATGCGCGTATGGCGACGGCCAGAAGCAGCAGGCGACATTCTCCATCGTCCCATCGCCACGTCCCATCGCCGTCGGGACGTTCCTTCATGGCCGACCCTGGTTCATAGCGTTACGCCACGTCCCGCCGCAGCCGACGCCCGCCACATCCTCTCTCGTGTAGGATCGCCGATCCCTTCGCTCACCCGCCGAAGCACCGACCGGTCGACCGCCACCCCTGACCTCGCAGTATGAGCTTCCTCAACACGCAGCCGCGCAGCGAGCAGGACGCGCAGCTGCGCGCCGCCCGCCAAGCCGCCGCCGAGGGCCCGCGCCCGGCGGCTTCCGCCGACTTCAACTGGAACCAGTTCGACAAGGTAAGCGCGCGACAGCACGCGAGTCGCCTTCCCCCCTCCCGTATAGCATCGATGCTGAACCCGCAAGGCCGTTCCTGTGATCGTTCGAACATGCACCGCTCACCTTCTTGTGATCGCTCTTCCGTGCTGGCGTGAATCCACATTTTCCTACTGCAGCTCTCGCCGGCAGAGATGCAGGCGCGCCTGGCGCAGCTCGAGCGGCGTTTGTCGCCCGCCGACTTCCAGACCGTGAAGCTCAACCTGCTGAAGCCGCGGCGCCGCGGCAACCTGATGGTCGGCGCGGCCCTCGGCACGCTCGTGCTTGCCACGTTCGGCATCAGCGCGTACAAGGCGCGCTCTGAGAGCTTCGAGCTCACCGGCGACGTTCTCAACGCCGTTGCGCAGGAGCAGCAGCAGCGAGAGAAGGCCGCCGCCGCCGACGCCGACGCCGCGAGGCCGCTGTAGTCGGCCGGCTATCGCCGTCACGCGATGCATATTTCTCTATTTATTGATAGTCATCTTTTCCACAGGGCCGTCCTTGGCCGCCCCGGACGGGGCCGATCAAGGCGGCGTCGAGGACGCGTGGGGGCCGTCGTCGTCGCCCGCATGCTGCGCCGAGGTCAGGCGGTCGCGCGCCATGCCGCTCTGGGCCAGATAGGACGGGATCGGGAGCAGGTGCTGCATGCGCTGCGCCTTCGTCCACAGGTAGTAGTCGCGGTCGGGCGTGCGGACGTTGCCCGGCGTCGCCATCGTCACGAGCAGCTCGCCGCCGCGCCGCGAGACGCCCGCCATGGACGGCGCCGCGGCCACCGGCGCCGCGACCGTCGGCGGGTTCGCGTGAACACTCAGCGTGATCGGGTCCTTCGGGTCGCTCACGAGGTCGCTCGACAGCGCGCGGCGGTGGTGCGCCGTGGCCGCCGCTGCCGCGGGTATGGTGTCGCCGTCGGCCGGGCCATCGGCGTCGCCGCCGGCATCACCGCCCGCGAGGTTCGCCGTCGTCGCCGGCGCGTCCGGGAACCAGTATTTGGGCACCATGCCGATCCGCTGGACGACGCGAACGCCGCCGCTCTCGAGCTGCCGCACCTTGTCGGCGTTGTTGGTGAGCAGCCGGATGCGGTCGACGCCGAGATCGCGGAGGATGGCGACGGCGACGTCGTACACGCGCGCGTCCGCAGGATGCCCCAGCACCAGGTTCGCCGTGAGCGTGTCGTAGCCCATGTCGATCAGGTTGTACGCGCGCAGCTTCTCCCGCAGACCGATCCCGCGGCCTTCCTGCTGGAGGTAGAGCACGACGCCGCCGCCCTGGCCGCGCCGGGTCCGCCGCGCCGGGGCCCCCGTGGCGTCCGTGGCGCGCCGCGACGTCCGATTCCGCTTGCCAGAAGCGAGCGGCGCTTCGGGCGTCGTGGCCGCCGCTTCGCTGGGACGACGGCCGCGCTGCTCACGCCGCTCGCGCCGAGCCTGCTGGTGCTGCTGCTGCTGCCGCGCCAGCAGCGCCATCGAGGTCTGCAGCTGCGCGTTGCAGTCGCACCGGCAGGACCGCAGCGTCTCGCCCGTGAAGCACGACGAGTGGATCCGGACGAGGGGCGCGTCACAGTCGCTCGCATCATCGTCGTCGTCGTGGTCGGCGGCGGCGGCGGCGCTCTTTTCATTCGCCGTGTCCGTCGTTGCCGCGGCGGCCTGGCGGTGTTCAGGCGCCGTGGCCCCGTGGGAAGGTGAGGCAGCGGCGTCCGACGTGTTGGGCGATCGGACGGACGGCGCCGCGGGGGCGGCACGGCGGAACGAGAGGTTGGAGCCCCAGATCCCTGCGCCCGACGGCACGGTCCGCGTAAAGCGGCGCAGCGGCGGCGCGCCGCGAATCGCGCGCTCGCGATCGGTCTCGCCAGGCACCCGGTGGGCCACAAGGCTCTGCGAGGTAAAGATCGGCACCGACTCGTCGTCGTCGTCGTCGCCGCCGTCGTCGTCTGATTCGGGCGACGGCTCATAGACGACGGCCAGATCTTCGCCGGCGTTCTGGTTGTTCGTGTAGAGATAGATGTAGGCGGTTCCGTTCGTTTCGGTAGTGATGCGGGTGCGCACCTGGCAGGTGACCTGCACGCGGGGCGGCGGCCGTGCCGTCGTGCCGTCGTGGAGCGGCGGCGTCGCAGCCCACGGCGGGCGCTGCGAAGCGGATAACGCGGTCGCCCGCCCGGCTGAGGCCTTGGGCGCCGGCAGCGGCACCGCCTGAGCGGCGATGTCCGCGTCGACCATCGGGTGTGCCGAGCTCGGCCGGGATGGCACGCCCTTCCCCGGCCCGACGCCGGCGACGGCGCGCTGCGCGACCGAGAGCGGCGCCACGGGCGCGACCGCCGGCGCTGCTGCTGCAGCTGCCGATGCCGCGGGCGGCGCGGCGGCGGCGGCGCTCGTGACGGGCATCGCGCCGATCCGGGATAACGGCAGGGGGTCCGGGTATGGCGGCGCCGGGTACTGCGTCGCGCCGTTCGCGGACGGGTGGCCGAAGCTGAGCGGCAGGCCGACGGGCTGGCCCGGAAACGAGTGTCGGCGGCGGTGGTGGTGCGAGGGCCGCGGCGGGTCGTGTGGGCCCTGGGAGAGGATGGCCGCCGAGACGGGCGGCGGCGGCGGCGCGGGACTCATGGTGACGGCGATGCGGGCCCGACGCCGCCGGCGATGATGGCCGGAGGGGTGTAGACGGCGCTCGAGCGCTCCGATGGCTGGCGGCACTCCGCGTGGCCGTCGTCGACTGCAAGCGGTCGGTCGACTCAGGAGATGGTGGTTGGGGAGCTGAAGCAGCAGCAGCAGCAGCAGCAACGACGGCGACGGCCGCAGTATGCGAGCATCAAAGAAAAGTCCACGAGCTGTGGCCGAGGAAGCGCATCCTTGATCATAAGCAGGCGATCTTATGGCGTGGCTCGCCGATCTCATGAGTCGTACCCGCTCCGTCAGAAAGCGCGTCAGTGCGCCATGACGGCGTGGACCCCGTTGTGCGCGCGCGTGCGTCGAGGCTGCGCCACCGGCGTAAACTTGCTGCGCCACAGCTGCGCCACAGCTGCGCCACGCGTCTGAGCCCCTCGCGTTTTCCATCATCGCACATGGCGCCTTTGTTGTTCTGTTGAAGGTCGCCGTTGAGGGCGCGAGCGGACTTTATGGGTATTCCGAGGGCCCCCCGAGGCGATGAATGCACCCGCGGGCGGCGGCGGCGGCGGCGGCGGCGGCGGCGGCGGCGGCGGCGGCGGCGACTGCAGCGACTGCAGCGACTGCGGCGACTGCGGGTGGCCACGGGACGGTGGCGGCCGTGGTGGCCGTGTCGGTGCCTGATGGACACGTTCGCGGTGGCAGCCGCCAACTGGGTCGGCCTTCCGCCGTACGCCACGAGACCCCGCGGGCATCCGCCGAGTCCGGCCGACCGAAGGCCGACCGTCGGTGGCGGCGAGGACGGCGGCCGGAAGCATGCGCCAGGCGATGGCGAGAGAGCTCGGTCGCAAGTGTCGGAGCCGCTCGGTGAGACGATCCGCCGCGGCCTCGATGCTGGTCGACAGGACACGTGGTCCGATCGTGGCATGCGAGAAGGTGTGCTGTCAAAACGGCGGCAAGACCGCCGTCGTCGCGGCTTCGTCGTGCTCTGTCGAAGCCATATCCACGCAGCGTCCATGCGTCCATGCGTCTGGCCTTTTCGTAACTAGTCCGCCTCCTCGGTATCTGCATCCTCGGCCTCCGCACTGTCAGGTTTCTCGCTTTACATCTGACGCATCCCATATTCATCCCATATTCATCCCTTATTCATCATCTCCCGGGCCTTTCCATTCATTTCTGCATTCGATCGACCGTCAGCCCTTGACGTCGATCGCGAACGCCGGTTGTTCTTGTACTTTATCGCACCGACAGCGACGCGTGCGCCCCTCCATCCCATCCCGTGTCGACGGCTCGCTGGTGCATCATTCATACTTTGCATTTCGAGGTTCACTGTTCTCAGAGACTGACGATGGCCTCCCGTCGCACGACCGCGGCGCTGCTGCGCCAGAGCGCCGCCGCGCCGCGCCGCATGGCGGCGACCGCGCGCGCCGTCCCGCGCCTGCCGTCCCATCTGGCGGCACGATCGCTCGCCACCGTCTCGAGCGACGGCCAGGCCAAGCCGGCTGCGACGTCGACGTCTTCCGCCTCGGCACCGACTCCAGCATCGGCGTCCGCGTCGGCATCCAGCGTGTCGGCGTCCATGTCGTTCGAAGGCATGACGACGACGGTCAAGGAGACGTCGCCCGTGACGGGCCGCCCGGTGTACCTGGACGTCCAAGCCACGACGGCGACGGACCCGCGGGTGCTTGATGCGATGCTGCCCTACTTTACGCACCTGTACGGCAACCCGCACTCGCGGACACACTCGTACGGCTGGGAGACGGAGCAGCACATCGAGAACGCCCGCGAGGAGGTCCGCCAGCTGATCGGCGCCAAGGACAAGCGCGAGGTGCTCTTCACCTCGGGTGCCACCGAGGCGAACAACACGATCATCAAGGGCATCCCGCGCTTCTACGCGCAGGACCCCACGAGCAAGCGTCGTCACATCATCACGACCCAGACCGAGCACAAGTGCGTGCTGGACGCGTGCCGTGTGCTCGAGACCCAGGGCTTCGAAGTCACCTACCTGCCGGTCTCGGACACGGGTCTGATTGACGTCAACAGCCTTGCCGCTGCCATCCGGCCGGGCCAGACGGTGCTGGTCTCAGTGATGGCCATCAACAACGAGATCGGCGTGATCCAGCCGCTCGAGCAGATCGGCCAGCTCTGCCGGAAGAACAAAATCTTTTTCCACACGGACGCCGCGCAGGCCGTCGGCAAGATTCCCATCGATGTGGAGGCGATGCACATCGACGCGCTCTCCATTTCGGGCCACAAGATCTACGGCCCCAAGGGCGTCGGCGCCATGTACGTCCGGCGGCGGCCGCGTGTGCGTCTCGAGCCGCTGATGCATGGCGGCGGCCAGGAACGCGGCCTCCGCTCGGGCACCGTCCCCACCCCGCTTGCCGTGGGCCTCGGCGCCGCGTGCCGTCTGGCTCGCGAGGATATGGCCTACGACTACGCCCACGTCGCTCGCCTGAGCGACCGCCTGTACCGCCACGTCACCGCGGCCCTCCCCGACGTGCTGCGCAACGGCCCCGCCGACCCGGCGCAGCACTACCCGGGCTGCCTCAACCTCTCGTTTGCCTACGTCGAGGGCGAGTCGCTCATGATGGCCCTCAAGGAGGTCGCGCTGTCCTCGGGCTCCGCGTGCACCTCCGCGTCGCTCGAGCCGTCGTACGTCCTGCGCGCGCTGGGCCGCGCCGACGAGATGGCCCACTCCTCGGTCCGCTTCGGCCTCGGCCGCTTCACGACGGAGCGCGAAGTCGACTTTGTCGTCGACCGCGTCATCCAGCACGTCGCCCGTCTCCGCGACCTCAGCCCGCTCTGGGAGATGGTCCAGGAGGGCATCGATCTCAGCACCATCAAGTGGTCTGACCACTAAACCCACCACAACGCTGATCCTTCTTCTCCTGTATCGAAATAGTAGTAGGGTGGATGCTGAGTTCAAGAGTCATCAGAAACGCACGTCATTCACGCTGCAAGCATGTCCCTGTCATGGACGCCTTCGCCATGCACACATCAAGTCATCAACGTCGAATAAAAGGAATAAAAAGAGGAGGAAAAATAGAAAGAGCAACCCGCGGACGCGCGCTCGTCATGCGCTCTAACGGCGGATGAGGTAGAGGACCGACCCGATGAGGCGGATGGCCGAGAGGCCCGCCACGCTCCAGAGAATGACGGCGAGGTAGGGGTTGTTGTACCGCGAGAAGTTGGTGACCGGGGGCAGCAGGCAGACGATGAGGACGGCGTTGCAGAAGACCCAGAAGAGGACGACGCGCGTGCGGAAGGCGCGGAAGAAGTCTTCCTGCTTGAGCTTGGCATCGCGGTGCTGCTTCTCCTGCTTGGGCCGGTTGGGCAGCTCGTGGAGGAAGAGCTCGTAGACGGCGTCGATGTCGCGCTGCTCGACGGGCAGATCGACGGTCGCGACGCGGTTGCCCGACTCTGTCTTCTTCGTCTTGACGGGCGCGGCGTCGGCCGTGATCACATTATCGCCTTTCGTGCCCCACGAGACGTCGTGGAGGTTGCAGAACGCGTAGACCATCAGGATGTTGGTGCCGCTCATCACGCTGACGACGAGGTACTGGATGAGGCAGGTCAGCATGTGCAGCGGGTCGAGGAAGAGGATCGAGCCGATGAGGTAGAGGCCGTACGTGGAGAGCAGCGAGATCACCAGGTCGCGGAAGGAGCTGTTGGTGCCGAAAAGCGAACCCGTGAAGTCCTGCGCCGCGGCGCGCGAGAGGATGACCATCGTCCAGACCGCAAGGAACAGCATGAACACCATGATGATCGCAAAGAAGACGACGCACAGCATGAACAGCCACTTGGAGCCCTGCGGCCGGTTGCCGAGCGACGAGATGAAGATGAGCACGATCGCCGCCAGGTACAGCGCGTTGAGCACGCGGAAGACAATGTCACCCGCGTTGCCCGGGAAGGGCCCGTCGGGGCTGGTGGCCGAGTCGCCGACGAGGTAGTGGAAGATGAGGTACAGGTTGCCGAGCTGGAACCACGAGAAGAGCAGCTGGACGAGGTTGTAGAGCATCTCGAACATGAGCACGAACTTGCGGATCACGTTGTGGCCCGAGCGGAAGACCTGGAAGAAGTTGAGCAGGGCGTGCAGGCCCGCAAAGAAGGAGCCGTTGAGCCAGCGCCGGCGCTGCGAGATGAACTCGGGCAGCGTGTCGGGCACGTCCGTCTCGGCCTTCGCCGACCGCACGTACTTGAGCAGCCACGCCTCGTCGCGCTTCGTCACAAGCTCGAAGCACAGAATGCGGTCTTCGGCGAGGTACATGTTGGCCATGCGGATGTTCGCGCCGCCGTGCATCTTCTCGCCCATAAAGTACTTCTCGAGCGGGCCCGTGCCGTCGGGTCCGTTCTGCAGCGCGCGGTAGCGGTATGCCGAGAACGCGCCGGGCAGCACGCTGATGAACCCGAACACCGACTCGAGCGGCTTGTCGAGGATGTTGCTCATCTTGTACTCAAAGTTCTGCGCCGCCACGAGCGGGTTCAGCAGGACCTTGTGGTTGAACCGACCCGTGTCGGCGTAGATCTCACCGCACGCGCCGGCGACCATGGGGTCGCTGTCGAAGGCCTTCCACAGGCGGTAGAACGACTTCTCGGTTGGTTTCGTGCCGACGTCGAGCAGGATGCACACGTGCGGGTTGAGCACCTGGCCGAACGCGTTGAAGAACCAGCGGTGCGAGTTGATTTTCTTAGCGTTCTTCTCCTTCAGACAGAAGAGGATCTGGACGGGGACGAGGCCCGAGTCGGTGCCGCGGATGCGCATGTCCGGGTCCACGCAGATTTGCGTCGTGTACTCGAAGAGATGCGCGCTGACTTCCTGGCCCTCGACCGAGGTCTTGACCAGACCTTCCTGGTACGCGCCCATGATGCCGATGGTCTGCAGCGTGCGCTGGTTAATCTTGTTGCGGCCGTCCGAGACGATGCAGACCGTCACTTTCTTCCAGCCGTCGGGGCCCCAGACCGAGCTCTTCTTCTTTTGGCACAGGTACGCAATGTTCTTGGCGATGGCCTTCCACGTCTTGGCGAAAAGGACCTCGTCCTCGTTGTACATGGTCGCGACGATAAAGATCTCGGTGTGCCGGCCCATCTCGTTCTGGCGCAGCGTGAACCCCTTATCGCGGAACTCGTTCGGGTCGCCCGTCACCGCGGTATACCGCAGGTGCGTGAACTCGCGGCCCGTCTTGATCAGCCCGAAGCTCAGCAGCTTCTCGGGCACCGGGATCTCGACGACAAAGTTGCCCTGCTTCGTGAGCTCGACCGTCTTCTTGGTGCGGTGCCGGAACAGCGTCTCCGGGTGGAACATGGGCGCCGGCGGGTACGACGTATTGCTGTTGTAGATGATGGGCGGGCCGCCCATCTGCGCGGCCATGAAGCCGCCCATCGGGCCGGGCTGGCCGAACTGCATCGGCGGCGTCTGCGGGCGCTGGTCCTGGAACGCCGAGGCGGGGCCGCCCGGCGGCGGGGGCGGGTAGGCGCCGCCGGGGCCGGGGCCGTTGTGGACGGCCTGCGAGCCGGTGCGCGCCGGCGGCACGGGCATCTCGATGCCGTGGTGCACGGGGCCCCCGACGCTGCCGGCAGGCCCTGCCGGGTAGGCCGGCCGGACGCCGGCGTTAACGGTGCTCGAGGGCGTCATGTCGCTGACGCCGCTGAGATTGGAGGACGAGCCGTAGGCGGAGGCGTGGCCGGCGTGCGAGTAGGGCTCGCGGTGGTGGGCGCCCATGGCCGGGAAGTGCGCGGTGCCCGGGGGCGCGCCGGCGGGCATGGACATGCCGGAGGACGAGACGCCGCTGCCGCTGCCGCTCGGCGCGTCGTACGAGGAGAAGGACTGCGGCGCGCCGTAGGCGCCCTGCTGGTACGCGGTCGTGGGCATCGGCGGCGGCGGGTAGTACGTGGACGCCGGGGCGGCGGCGTCGGCGGGATGCTCCACGATCGGGTCGTCCGAGCCGGCGAGGGTCGCCTGGGACTGCGAGGTCGGCTGGCGCGTGGACGCCGAGGCGGACCCCGGCTGGGGCAAGCCGCGGCGCGACGACGGTGGGCCCGACATCGTAGCACGAATGCTCGAAGGCTAATCGGGACCAAGAGCGCAGATGCAACAACGAATCAGAATCAGAACCAGAACCAGAATCACACAAATCCGAGGGACAATTCACGAGAACGCCGCGTCGCCGATCCAGAAAACCATGCATGCATTCCATGCGACCCCCCAGCACGACGTCGGGATCGCGAACCCGATCAGGCCGGGGTTGATAAGGCGAATCCACGAGAAAAGGGGATTTCATGCGATGCATACAAAACGATTGGATGCATGACGGTGAGTGGATGGGCATGAGATTCCATGAGCACGTCTGGGGGATGCCCCGGCGTCGTGCTGGACCAAGCGCCCGCCATGGCCCACAGCGGCTCGCCGACCCGACCGGTGGCGCTCCGCGCTGCCGTGGCCGACACCCGCGGTTCGCGGTCGCGACGGCGGCGTAGTGGTCGGAGTTCCGGCGCGCATCAACGGCGGCCGTACGATCGCAGCGCGACGCGTGGCAGCCGCGCGCCGCCAGCCGCGCCGGCTCTCCTCGGGTACCCGCGGGGTCGGGGATCGAGCCGCGGCCAAACGGTCGCCCACGGCGCATAGTGGTGAGACCGACTTACCTCGATTCTTTGATGTTTTTCCGCAAATGGCAGTGCGCCGAGGGCCGTCCTCCTTCGCGAGAGGCGGCGTGCACGGGGTCCTCGACGAGGGTCTTGGCAGAGCAGGCGCTCGATGCGGCAAGAGGCTTAGCGGGCAGGCACGAGGAAGGGGGCGATCTCGGGACCGCTCGGGGGCAAGGACGACCCCGATTGGACTCGCAGCAAGACGCACAGTGCCGGTCGATGCGATCGGGTCTGCAGCGCTCGGAGGTCGATGCGAACGGCTCTTTATCCTTGGCCTCGGTCGGCGTCCTTGATGGTGATGGGACCACCCCGTCGCATGACCCCCTCCACCGCATGGCATGGCCTGGCATGGCCTGGCATCGTGTGATGGAGTGATTGGGTTCTCGTCCATGCTAGATCCACCCTGCGCCAGGGATGTTGCCATGGCGCTGGGTTGTACCACGGCTGACCCTTTCCGCGGAAGGCATGGGGATGCTCCACACCGCCGGGTGGAGCCCGGGCGGCGGCGGATGGTCGGGGAAGGGGGGTTCGCAGGCACGGCGGCAGGCACGGCGGCGGTGACGCGCTGGCGCGCCACGGACCCAGCTGGGCTCGCCGAGCCTTCGACGCGCCTCGACCTCCTGGGCCATGATCGCCAGGCGCCGTGGGATGGCAGGACAGGCCTCGAGAGGCGGCGGCGGCGGCGGCGGCGGCGGCGGCCGCGTCGGTCCCGGTCGTTGGACGCCGGACGCCGCCTGCGCGGCCGACCACGGCGCCGCCGGTCCAGGCCCCGACGCCCCCGCCGGCGACCCTGGGAACGCGGCGCTCGGCTCCACCGCATCGGCTCCACGCCGCCGGCGTGCGTCCGATGCGCCACATCCCCCGCGTCGCCCCATACGAAAACGCCACGAGCAGCGCCCTGCCTCGCCGGCACCGGCCGCACCGGCACCGGCCGCGCCGGACACCGACCCCCCGACGGGACGCGCGTGGGGCGAAGCAGCAGCAGCAGCAGCTGCAGCAGCGAGCCGATCCGACGCGACGCTTCGGACGGTCACGAGCCGCGAGGTGAATCCCCGCGCGCCATCGGGCCATGGGCACGGCGTCTCATCGTCGCGCTCGGCGAGCCAATCACGCAATGGAGCGCAGGACTGGAGGCGTTGGCGGTGGTCCGATTCCATGTCCTGCCGCCGTCCCCCATCGGACGTCGGAGGCCTTCCATCCGCCTGGACGCGAGACGTCCTCGCGTCTCCCTTCCGCAGGATTTCTCGCTTCTTTTTCGGCATCGATTCGGAAGTTCTCCATACCGCATCACGCGAGCGAGGCGCCATGACCGTCGACGAGAGGGGCGTCCGTCACCCCACCGTCGCGGGTGAAGCCAGCGAGGGGTGAATCGGTGCCGGCGACCAAAATAAACACGACAGGCTACAGACGACCACGGTCACCGGGACGAGCCCGCGGATCGCTTGCCCATCGGGACCCGCGGCCGTCCCTCGGAGGCGGATATCAGGTTCGGTTGCACGAGATCCAGGGCCGGTCGCCCCAAACCGCTCAGCCCCCGCCGTCGGCGTTCATACCCAAAACACCGCTGCCACGATCGGGGTTCCCGTTGCCCGTCCTTCCGAGGCGCCTCATCAGTGGCGCCGCCCGCCTCCGACAATGGCGTCGGCACCGGACGGGCGCCGCGTCGTGCACGGTGGGCCGTGGCGCGGCGGCGTCGTGACGACCGTTTCCGAACGGATGACGGACGGCGGCAATTGACAAGCGTCGTTTGCTGAGCAGTCCTGGTGCGCCGTCCGCAGATCGCTGGATCGACGCCGGATCCCACACGCGGCGTCCGACCGCGTGGATCCACGCGTCATCCTGGGGGTCGCCTCTGACACATGGGAGCACCTCAGTGGTGGCGCGGCCACGCTCGCGACTCAGCCAATGGCGGGTGGGTCGGAAGGCCAGGTCGCTTCCCTCCTTGCAGGCCTTTCGGCCCGGCATCGGCCGCGCCGCCGTGGCCAGGACTTGGTTCGCATCATCGTACTTCGGGGGCGCCAAGAGGCTCGACTTCATGATTCCATTGATGCGCGTTTATTCGCGGCAGTTGTGGATTTCGAACACAAGGATATCGCGGGCGCCCACAGCTTCGAGCTGGTCCATGATGGTGGCGGCGTCCTTCTTGAGGATCATGGCGCTGACCGCGATCCACTCGGGGTCCTCGAGCGTGCTGACGGTCGGCGCCTTGCGGCCCGGCGTGATGCGCCGCGCCTCCGCGAGCTGGTCCCGCCGCATGTTGTAGTTGATGAGCACGTACCGCGCGGCAGCCAGGACGCCGCGGATCCGCCGCACGATCATGTCCACGAGCGCGCGCCGCGGGCCGTCCGACGCCAGCTTCGCCCGGTTCGCCACCAGCACCGCCTGCGTCGCCATCAGCGTGCCGACCTCCACGAGGCCCGCCGCCCGCATCGTCTCGCCCGACTCGACCAGGTCGACCACGGCGTCCGCGAGGCCCAGGCCACACGCCGCCTCCACCGACCCGCCGACATACTCGATCCGGGTCGACCCGGCGCCCGTCGCCGCGGGCGGCGCGGCCGCGGGCGCCGTGCTCGTCGCCGTGGACGCCGTCTGGAGGGCCTCCGCGGCATCGGCCGCCGACGCGCCGGCCTCCATGGCGCCAAAGTACTTGGTGGCCAGGTGGACGAAGCTGGTGGCGACGCGGCAGCCCACGAAGTCGCGGGGCGTGACGGCGGCGTCGGCGCCCGCGGCGCCCGCGGCGGCCTTGCGGGCGCGGCGGCGCTCGACGTCCGCGGCGGGCGCCTGCAGGGACAGCCGGCAGGTGCCGAACCCGAGCTCCTGGACGGTCGTGATCTTGCCGTGCGCCGAGCCCCCGGCGACCTCGGCGATCATGTCCTCGCCCGTGATGCCGAGATCCACGTTGCCGTTGCCGACGAACTTGGCGATGTCCGCTGCGGGCAGGAACACGAGCGTCAGCGGCAGATTCGTGCTGGTCGCGATGTCCAGGCGGTTCTTGCGGTGGAACTGGATGTCCGCGCCCTCGAGCAGCTGCAGGCAGCGCTGGTGCAGGCGGCCCTTCTTGGGGACCGCAAAGAGCAAGCGCTCGCCGTCGAGCTCTGAGATCTCCATCACGGGAGGCGCTGGAAGGAGGGGCGGGGGTGCGGGGATGATGTACCGATACGCGGAGGTTGCGACGGCGATCTATCAGTATAAATGAGGACAAGATGGTGACACCTTGAGACCAGATAATCTATCGTGGGTGGGTGATGAAGAGTTTTCGGAGATTGCGCGAGCAGTTCTTCCCGTCATAGGACATCTCCCGCAATGGCGGAGAATGGCGACGCGTCAAACGATACTCTCGACCCTCATCTTAGCATCACACATCTCAGCATCGTGAACATCGATGTTGTCCCCGCTTTCTCCAGCCGATCGCGCCCTGGCCGTGGGTCGGCCCACGGTGGGCGCGTGCACGACCCTTCTGTCGTCTGATGGACCCTGACGCCAGCCCCGCAGCGCCGGCCGTAGCATCCCGCAGCCCCATCGCGCTGCGTCGCTCCAGCCGCTGATGCACGTCTGCCGCATTGACGTCGCTTACGGGCCGGTAGAACGATGGCGACGCCGACCGCTCAGCACCCTGCTGCCGGTCCGGCCCGACCGGCGCGAGCCAGAGCCGTGCAGGCCACCGATCATCCGATAAACGATTAAGGAGAAACGATGGAGCCCCCTGAGTCGGTTGTCTCTGAGGCCAATCGGGCCTCAGCCCGCCGCCTGCCGGCGCTCGTGGCGCAAGGCTGGAAAGGATGGGAAGCCGCATGCCCCCGCCGTGGAGGAGGGCCAGGGCGAGGTTAGCGCGCCTAGCATGTGCCATCGCCTCCATTGCCGCCAAGCGCAGAAGTCACAAGGCAGAAGTCACCTTCTATCCATATAAACTCAAATCATCGTCACGGTGCCAGAAAAGAAACGGCAGGCGCTAATACTCGGTGCCCATGGTCGCGTCGCAGACGCGGAGCAAGAAATGCTGTAGGGCCGCGCGGGTCTCCACGCGGCCCTCGGGCCGCGGCGCCGTCGCCATGCGAATCGCGAGGCGGGCAAACCGCGGCATGTAGTACGCGAGCCCGAGCCGCACGGCGGCGCCATGGACGCCGTCGGCGCCCACGATCGCCGCGGCCGCCGCCCGGTCCACGGGCGCCACCAGCTCCGTCAACTCGGCCAGCAGCTGCGCCACCGCCGGGTTCCACAGCGTGATGTTGCGCGCGTGCTTCGCAGGGTCGCTCAGCAGCTGGCGGTAGCGTTCAAAGAGGTCCGTCGTTTCGCGGACCACGGACGCGCGCAGCCACAGCTGGAACTCCGCTTCGGCCATCGACACGGGGCGCGGCCGGCCGCCGCCGTCGCGTTTCGACGCCGCCGCCCGCTGTTCGGCGACGTCGCCCTCGGCGGGCGCGTCACCGTGGGCGCCGTCGTCCGCCGCCATCAACTGGGGCGACGGCGGCGACACGGGCGCCGCGAGGCGCGTGGCCGGCTGGGAGAGGACCAGCGGGCTCGCGGTCTCGGCGATCTGGGCCCAGCGGTCGCGCGGCGTCTGGGCGAGCGCGGCCATCACGGCGTCGGCGTCCATGCGCGCGCCGCGGCGCTTGCCCCTCGGCCGGCCCGACGGCGCGCCGCAGGACTCGTGGTAGAACGCCACGAGGAAGCGCAGGTAGGTGCTGAGCGCCATCGTCTCGTTGCGCAGCAGGTTCGGCATCTCCTGGACAAGGCCCTTGCGCCAGATCGCGTGGCGCAGCGGGTAGTTGTTGTTGAACGCGCGCGCGATCACGTAGGAATCGTAAATGCACTGCATCCAGCGCGCACGGTACGCCGTCGGGATGAGCAGCAGCACGCGGCGCGTGTCCGGACGACGGCGGCGGCGTGGGGCCAGCGAGTCCGCCAGCGCGGCGTCCTCGTCCTCGTCCGCGTCCTCGTCCGCGCCGAGGGCGTCGCCATCCTCGGCCTCATCCGAGTCGTCCTTGTCGCCCGCCGCGTCGTGATTGGGCTCGGCATCGACCTGGGCGCTCGTCGGCGACACAATGGATGATGCAAGCGGCGGCGTCGGACTCGCGTTCGGGTGGTGCGCGAGCTCCGAGACCTCGCTCATCAGTAGGTCGCACGTGCCCTGCAGGATCTCCAGATGCGTGCCACACTTGCTCACCGTCTGATCGAAGTTGAGGTGATCGATAAGGATCGGGTAGCCGGCCAGCCGCGCCGCGACGCGGCCCGCGGCATCGATGCTGCGATTGAGCACGTGCGTGAACCCGGGCGCCAGCGGATCGAGGTGCTGGGCCGCCGCGGCGCCTGTCAGGCTCCGTCCGGGCTTCTGCTCGCGCGACCGGATCCCGGACGGCAGGTCGTTGTCCGCGCCGTCGAACGGCCGCGTCCCGCGCAGCAGCATCGGGTCCGTCGGGTCGCCCGACCCGTCCAAGCCGACGGCCGCAACCGACGACGTCGACGCGCTCGCCGTCAGCATCGGCACCCCGGGCGGAGCGCCCGCGCCATCGGCACCCATACCGGCGTCACCCGCAGCGGCCGCGGCGGTGCCTCCCGTGGCGGCGCCTCCCGTGGCGGCGCCACCCGGCTCGGCCGTGGCGGCGCCACCGTAGTCGCAGTTCAGCAGGTCCGCCGGCAGTGTGGCGCGGAAGGCCCGTGCAATGGTGTCGGTCGCGAGCGGCCAGCACTGCGCATCGCTGAAGCGCCGGATCGTGTTGACCAGCAGCTGGTGGAGGCAGATCTGGCCCTGCGGCGCGAGCGTCTCGTCGTTCTTCTCGAGCATGCGGATCACCAGGTCGAGCACGCGCTGGAAGACGTCGAGCCCCGCTTGGTGCGCGGCCGGCGAGAGCGGGGCGCCGTTCTGCCGGATGAGCAGGTGGTCAAAGTACATCAGCACGAGCTCCACGAGCAAGCGGAGGCCCTGGCTCCAGATGGCGCGGCCGACCTCGCGCAGACTCGCGGCCGCGGCGGCCGACGGCGCCGCCGCTGGCGGCACGGATGGCGCCGCGCCTGCCAACGCCGGCGGCGGCAGCGGCTGCAGAGTCTGGACCAGCGTCGCCGTGCTCATATCCTCAAAGATCGGCACAAGCGTGCTCTGCGTGAGCTTGCGCCAGTACCGGTTCTCGAAGAAGTGGCCGTTGGTGCGCAACACGTCAAAGAGGGCATCGAGGGTCTTGACGCGGCCACTCACCGAGCGGCCGTCAATCACGATGCGCGACATCGCCGACAGCAGCGGGAACCACCGGAAGTAAAAGTAGTCTTCGCTGATGAGGCCGTTGGGCAGCATGTAAAACGGCTGCGCCGCAAGCGCCGCGGCGCTGTTCCCCGAGTCCGCGAGCGCCGCGGCGGCGTGGTCCGTCGTCGCCGTTGCCGTGGCCGCGGAAGCTGCGTGGTGATGGTCAGGATTGCCGTTCTGTCCGTGGGAACGCATGGGCAGCGCGCGGGTCTGCTGCGCAATGCGCGTTGCACACTGCTGGATCAGATCGAGGGCCAGCGCACTCGGTGCCTGCAGCTCGCCGCCGGCCATCTCGGCCATGCCGCCCGCGCCGCCGGCGTTCGCATGCGGCGCCACCCGGACGGGCGTCTCGAGCAGCGCGAACTCCGCCAGGGTGCTCACGTAGTCGACAAAGGCGCCCGCCGCGAGCAGCGTGTCGAAGTACTGGTGGAAGATCATGTGCAGGATCTCGAAGGACTGCGTTATGAGCACAGAGGCCTCGGTCGAGGCGAGGAAGGCCGCGCGGTGCAGCACGGCAAAGATGCTTTTCCAGCCCGAGCGGATGCTCCTGCTCCGCGCCTTCACGAGTTGCGCCACCGACCGCAGCACGAGTTCCTTCAGCTCGATGTCTTGCGGCGACAGATACGGCTTCGCATGCATCCCGCGGGCGACCATCTTGGGCGACGACTGCGGGTTCGGGAAGCCGGCCGTGCCGCCGCCAACGCTGCTATCGTGGCAGATAGCGATAATACCTTCAAACACCTTGAGGAACTCGGCCTGGCCCGAGAAGTGCGAGAGCTCGTCGCGGTCGAGCAGCTTCATACTGAGCTGCCGCAGCGCGTCCACCGTGAACGTCGCGACCATCGGGCTCGGGTGGCACGCCACAACGTAGAAGTAGGGCTGCAGCACGCGCCAGATCTGGGTCCACTCGAACCGGATGCGGTTCAGGTTGTACGTCGCGATCTCGACGATTTTCTGCATCAGGTACATCCGCGGAGGACTCGCGCTGCCGATGCCGTTCGCGCTCGCGATCGACGGCGCGGTCGCATTTGCTGCTGCCGCGACCGCGGCCGCGGCGGCCGCAGCCGCCGGGGCCGAAGGAACGACCGACGACGATCCGGCGTTGCCGCCCGCCACAGCGTTTTGCGCGGCCGACATCGAAGTGCTCGCTCCAACACCACTGTTGCCGCCGACGCCCGGGAGCGCCGGCGAGCCAAGACTCGTGGTGCTCATGCGGAGGGCGGGCGCCGCGACACCCGGCAAGACCGGGGAGCCGTTGAGACTGAGCAGGCCGCCGGCATGGGTGCCCGTATGCCCGACGGGGGTGAGATGGATGCCCGGCATGTTGACTTCTTCAAGCGAGACCTGGCACAGCGCGCGGAAGAAGTGGATGATGGCGGGCGCCGAGAGGTTCATCGTGTTGCTGAAGATGCGGTCGACCGCGATCAGCGTGGTCTGGCTCGCGAGATCCTCGACGAGCTTCTGGACCAGCGGCAGCTGGTTGAGGCGGACGGCGGCTTCGTGATGGCTGCGCGTGCCCTTCATGGGGGACCCGCCGCGGACGTCGAGGCTCATGCGCTGGCCGGAAGTTGCGATGAGTTGGAGGCGCTCCATCTGGCTGACGACCTGGAGGATCTGGACCCAACTGCTCTCGAGGTACTCGCCAAGCAGGTTCGCAAGCGCCACGAGCGTCTTGATGGCCTTCACGTGCTTCGGCTTGAGCTCCTGCATATGCGACGAGAGGCCCGTGAGCTTGGCCAGCGCTGACACGAAGGCGTCGCGCTGCGTCTCCATGCGGAACACGCTCGCGATGCGGATCGAGTCCGCGAGACCTTGCAGGCACAGATCTGTGATCTTGAGCTCCCGCGCCGCCGCGGGGCGCCCGTCATCCGGCAAGCTGTTCGCCGACGCCGTCCGCGAATCCATCCCGGACGGCGACGTCGGGCTCCCGTCCGCCTCGGCCGCCGCCGTCGCGGCCGACGGCGTGTTCACCGCGCCGCTAAGTTCCGAGACGTCCTCGCTCGTCTGGCTCTCGAATAGCAGCGACAGCGTCGCCATCAGCGGCCACGACGCGACGCCGAACATGGGCCGCGCGAGCTCCGGGTTCCGCGCTGAGCGGTACTCCGTCATGGCGCGGGGTCCGCCAAGACCGCCGGGAGACCCGTCGCGCCCACCACTCGTGGCGCCGGTGCCAGCTGTGTCGATCCCGCCACGAGCGCTCGCGCCGGCAGGCAGGCTCCCGTGGGCGCCGCCGACGCCGCCGTTAGAGGCCGTCATGAGTAGCTGGGTCTTGCGCTGGACCTGCTGCATCTCGCGCTGGTAGACCTGCAGGCGCAGCTGGTCGTTTAGGTCGCCGGCGCCCCATCCCATGGCGAGCTGTGTGAGACTGGAGATGGTGTCCATCGGGTTGGACGTGGACACCGACGTGGCCGCCGCCGCGGCTTCGTGCTCTTCCTCCATCACGATCTCGTGGTCATGGATCTCGTCAAAGATGCCGCCCAGGAACTCGGGCGAGAAATCGTTGTTGTCGTTGATCCCGCGGTTGTTCCGCAGAAAGGCTTCCTTGTCCATGCGGTTACGGATCGACGGCGAGTGCTGGTCTGTGTTTAGCATGATAATCGAGAACGCGAGCGTATACGCGGCATCGGCCTTCGCGAACGTCTCGGTGTTGTTCTCGCAGTACTTGTCCGCGAACTTTTCCATAATCCGGTCGATCTTTTGCGCTTCGCCCGGCAAGCGGAAGGCCTGCAGAAAGATGCGCAGTGCATGCACAAAGCCCGTGTGGGCAAAGTCGAACCCGTCCACAAACGCGTGCATCACCGCGATGTTTTCCTTGTTGCCCTCGCCCAGGTACTCGCCAATTGCGCGCTTGCTGAGGCCGGGCTGGGTCTTGAGGAACGCCGCGATCTGCCGCGGGTCGTCGGGGCGGTCGATAAAGCGGTGCGCGATGAACATGGCCATGCCCTTGTTGGGCTTCATGTTGAACAGACGGATCGCGGCATGCAGCTGCTGCTTGCGCGACGCCATATCGTGCAACTGGTCTGTCGTAATGGCCTCGTCGGTCGGGATCTGCGCGTGGGACCCGCCCACCCCGCCGGAGCCCGCGGCCCCGCCGCTCGCCGCGCCGTCCGCCGCGCCGTCCGCCGCCCCGGCAAAGCCGCCGGTGCCGCCGCCGTACCGGCGGCTGCCGCCGCCGTAGCCGAGGCCGTGCGCGTCCATCATATGGATCCGGCCGAGCGGATTCTTGGCGAGCACGACCGGCTGGATCTGCGCCGTGCTGCTGAGCGCATCGAGGAAGCTCTTGGCCGTCATGAGCGCGCGGGAGGCGGCGGCCTGGCGCGTCGCGCCGCCCGTGGCGCCGGCGGCGTCGCCGGCGGCGTCGTGCATCGCGCCCATCCCGTCGCGGACGGGCGGGCTCCCGGTCAGGTCGAAGGACCGGCGGCTCGCGCGGCGCTCGTTCTCCTGACGCATCAGCTGCAGGTCGGACGGCAGGATGGGCAGCGTCGGCACGAGGTCGTGGCTCCACTCGACGAGCGAGTTCACGATCGCAACCAGGCAGCACAGCACCTTCAGCTGGAGCTGGCGCTCCTGGTGGCGCTGGTGGCGCTGGCGGTTGCCGTCGAGGCCCGTGGCACTCGCGGCGTACCCCATCCACCCGAGCGGCGCGACCGGGCCAGTATCGCGGCGCTGGGCCAGGCGCGCGCAAGCGTGCACGATCCGCTCAAAGAGCGACACCATCACGAGGTCGCAGTCATAGTTCAGATAGAGATCCACCAGGGTCTGCGGGTTCTCACAGATCTTGAGCAGACCGGTGAGCACCATCGACTTCTGCTGGAAACTGGCGCTTTCCATCTCGAGCAGGTGGAGAAAGACGCTGTTGAGAATGACTTCGATCTCATGCTTGATGCGGTCGCGGTAGAAGCGCACGAGCAGCAGGAAAATCGAGAACGCATACTCGAACGTCGTCGGCTTGGAGGCGAAGCCGTTGCGCGCAATACTCGGACATAGGATCTGCTTGACGATCGTCGAGAAGAGCGGGTCGGTCTGCAGCACGGGGCCGGCGTTGTTGAGAACCGATAGAATCAGCTCGAGCGCCAGCCGCTTCGCCTTCTGCGCAGGCGCCGACGTCTCGTCATCGGTCTCAGCCGCGGCGGCCGCGGCGGCCGAGGCCGAGGCCGAGGCCGACGCGGCCGCCTGCGTCTTGCTGGGCGCGCCGCCGCCCGTCGCGTCTGCGTCGCCTGCCGTGCCGCCCGTGTTCAGCGACAGCGACAGGCGGCACAGATGCCGCAGCACCAGGAACGCGTCGCGGCGCAGCAGGTGGTTGTAGTAGGCCAGCGACGGGTGGTACGGGTTGCGGCCCGACGTGTCCTGCGCCGCGGCCACACGGCCTGGCTCAGGGTCGACGGGCGAGTCGGTCGCGGCGGGCGGCAAGGGTGGCAGCGTCGTCTTGGCCACCGGCGCCGTCGAGGCGCCCGTGGAGCCCGACGTCGACACCGCGAGCGTGCTTTCGCCCACCAGGGGCGGCCCGGACGGCGACGCCGCCGAGGCCACGGACGCCGTCTCAGAGACCGCGCGGATCTCGCTGTCGGACGCGGCGTCCGCACCCGCATCGTGCGCTTTAAAAGCGGGAATCGTGGAGGAAGACGCTGAGGCCGAGGCCGAAGCCGGTGAGGCGGCGTCCGCGGGCACGGCTTCGGCGATCGTCGCCGTCGCCGTCGCCGTCGCCGTCGTGGGTGCTGCTGCGGCGCCGGCGCCCGTCGGTGACGTGGCGGACGTCAGCAACGGCGACGCTGCTGAAGCGCGCGACGTCAAGGAGGGCGCCGGCACGGCATCCGTCGCACGGGCCGGTGGGCTTGGCGCCGCCGTAGCAGCGGCCGCGGCGGCAAAGGCCGGATGCAGGGCGCCCATGGCCGTCTGCAGCGCTTCCGCAACGACGGGATCCTGGGCCCCGTTGGGCCCGTGAGGTCTCGCCAGCTGAAGCATGTGCGCATAGCGTTCGAGCCGCGAAAAGGTGAGATTGACGATCTGGGTTAGGCTCGCCTTGGCGGTCATCTGGTGGATGTCGTTCTTGGAGTAGAGATGCAGATTGATGCAGGTCTGGATGACTTTGAGCAAGGTGAGGCCGTGCAGCTCGGTATGCGTCGCAGTCACGCACGTCAGCAGCGTCTTGAGCACCTGCAGCTGCAGCGTTTCGTCGACCGCGCCGAGCGAGGCGCAGCCGCAGATCGCCTCGACAATAGCGTCGATCAGCAGCGGCGGCCGCGGCGGCAGCGTGGCCAAAACCGCGACGGCGTCGTCGCCCGCGGTGCCGGGCACCGACGCGATGCGGTCGTCCAGCAGGGACGACGCGCCCCCCGGCGACCGCGCCGGCGCGCCAGCCGCCGACGAGGACGGCGACGGCAGCGACCCCGCGGGGTCCTTCCACGGCAGCGCGCCGTGCAGCAGGTCGTGCGCGATCAGCCGCTGGATGCCGTCCAGCGCCGTCTCGCGCAGCCGCATCGGGCCCTCGGGCGCCATGGCGAGCTGAAACGGCCGCCAGTATGGGTCGGCTGACATGCGCGGCGCCACCGACGGCGCGGACGGCACGGCGGCTGTTGGGAGGGCAGCAGCAGCGGCGGCGGCGTCCGCATCCGCAGACGGCGAGGCCGGCGATGACGGCGTCATGGGCCCGTGGTCTGCTCGCGACGCGTCGGTCGCGGCGGGGCCGCCATCGCCACGCGGGGTCGGGGCGGCGGCCGCCGGCTTCGGGGGCCCGCCGGCCGGCGGCTGCGGCGTGGGCGGCGGCGGCGGCGTGGGCGGCGGCGGCGCGTGCAGCTTGATCTGGCCGAGACTGGTCTCGCACGCTTCGACGACGGCGGCGACGCGGAGCGACTGCGCCGTGTCGCGGAGTTTGATGACGGTGGCCTCGATCATGGCCATGCCGCCGACAGCGGCGGCGGCGGCCGACGCCAGCGCCATACCTCGCGTCAGGCGGCGGCGGCGGCGGAAGGGGATCGCGGCCTGGGACGGGACGGGACAGGACGGGACGGGACGGCGGCAGACGCGCGATCGTCCGGTCAGAGCCGAGGCGGGCGTCACAGACACCGGCGCGGCCCTCACTGCGCGGAGGAGAACACGGTACGCCCGTCGCGCCGCGCGTGTCACGGAAGAGCGCAGAGACGCAGGGAGAGCTCAGGCGTCGACGCGGTGGCGATCGGCGTCTGAGGAGGCGGCGCCGCAGACGCGTCGCATGCGCGGACCGTGGCGGTGCCGTGGTTCCGGATCCGTGACACGCGGCGGATCCAACGTATGAAGACCAAGACCAGGACGATCGATCGATCTGATCATGGACTCAGTCTCGCCGCGGCCGGAGACGATGGCGGCTCGAGCGTGCGGCCGGTTTGCCTGCGCGTCGCGACACGCGCCGCAGCGCACACACCGGGGCGGTGGCGCTCGGCTGCCCCCGACCCCCCAGGCCGCCGAGCGCCGCGCCATCGGCACGAAAGAAACGCAGCTGCGCCACCCTCCATTGTCAGATACTAGAACCACGTCGATGAGGCTTAGTCATCATGTCGTCGACTTCCTGTCCTGACGACGTGGGGTCGACGGCAGCGACCTTTTAGGGCGTATGATTGTTGTAATGCGACTACAATGGTTTTGGAGAGAATGGCCCGCGGTCAGCTCCGAGCAGACCGCTTCTAGGCGTTCGCTGGCGTCGTGGGCGCAGCCCGTGTGGGGCTCGGGCTTAAACCTCAGCGCGGACATACGCGGCCTTGACGAGCTGGAGGGCCTCGTCGCGGCCGATCTGCTGCATGGTATCGAGGACGGTCTCGTTCTCCCGGATGTCCACGACACGGCCGTCCGAGTAGAACAGCACCGTGGTGAGCTGGCGCACGTCGTAGCGCGTCTCCTCGGGCTCGGCGGCCCAGTCCTCCATGCGCAGCAGCTGGTTCTTGGCCGCGTCATACGCGACTGCGTGCACGACGCGCACCTCGACCTCGTTTTCGATGAGCTGCCCGGTCGCCTCGTCCTCCGACGTAAACACCATGCGCCCATACCCGGGCTCAATGGCGTCGCCGCCGATCGTGATCACATTGATGTCCGCCGGGCTGCTGGCGCTGGCGACTTCCTTCAGCACGTCGGCGGCCTCCGAGGTCGCCGTCGTGCCGGCCGCCGTGTAAGCCTCGGTCACGCGAAGCGTGTTGGTCGTGCGCCGCGTCAGCGTCGTTGCCGCGCTGCTGCTCACGGTCGGCCCGACAGCGCCACTGCCGCCGCCCTGGGTCGTCTCACGCGCGGCGTCGTTGGCCGTCGTTTCCGCCGTCGCCGCGTCGTTCTCAGACGCGGCGCGGCGGCCCTCGCGGCTGCTGCGGCTGCTGCGGTTGCTGCCGCGGGGACTCGTAGATCGGCGCTGGCCGAGACTGTCGGCGCGGCGCGGCATGGCGGGACGGACGCCCAGAGGTTCGGCCGACGGCGGCCCGCCGACGCTGCTGCTCACGGTGCTCCCGCGCCACTGGTTCGACTTGTCGCCCGTCGGCGCAATCATCTGCGACGGGCCGCTGCGGACCGGGCGCAGGATGTTGAGCGGGAAGAACCCGCGCTGCCGCCCGTTCGTGATGTTCTGGCCGCGGGCCCAGCCGTCCGAGAACTCGACCTCGATACCCACGAGGTCGCCCGGCGCCATACTGAGTTCGTCGGGCATGCGCGCGTGGTACGCGTACACGACCACGTGGGACGTCGGCGCCGGCGGGTGGTACGCCGACAGGTCCGGAATATCCGTCGCTGTCGAGCCGTCGCCGCCGTTGGTGGTGTCGGTGATGTTCGTCGTGGTGGCTGTGACGACCGTCTTGGTCACGACCGTTTTGGTCACATGGATCGACTCCGTGGAGGAGCCCCCGCCGGCGGCAGCGGCAGCGGCCCCGTCGTACGCGAGATCGGCCGCCTCGTCGTGCATCGCCGTGGTCAGGACGCCGTCGACGCCCTCGGCGCGGGCATCCGCGGTCATCGCCATGGGCTCCGCAGTGGTGAGCTGCAGGTCCTGCGCAACGGTCGGGGTGCCATAGCCGTCCTGCGCCTGCCACGCGGCATGGAGTGCCGCCGTGTTCACGGTCGGCGCGGGAGGCGTCGGCGAGCCGCGCAGCGCGTGCCACGTGGTCTCGGACATGCCCTCGGGCTTCTCCTGGGCCAGCGTCTTGCCCGACTGCACGAGGCTGCGCCACTCGTCGACCGACATCATGGTTGGGCGCCGGATCACCGTGGTCTGGCCCGCACGCACCAGCGCGACCCAGGTCTCGGCGTCCATGCCGACGGGGCACTCACACGGGAACACGCGGCCCGTCTGAACGAGACGGAGCCATGTGGCGTTGTCCATCGGCGCCGGCTTGCGGTTGCACGCTGTCTGGCCCGCGGCGACCCGCGCCGCCCACTCCGCGTCGGACATGCCGTCCGGCTGCACGGCGGGGCGCACGCGGCCCTGGGCAATGAGGAGCAGCCACTCGTGCGCGGCCATGCCGCGCGGCGGCGTCACGGCGGTCGTCCGGCCCTGGCGCACGGCGAGCAGCCACGCGTCGTCACTCAGGTCCGGCGGCTGCGCCGCGCCGTAGGTGGGCTCGGCGAAGGGGTTGCCGGTGGTCGGCGACACCATCGCGACGGCCATGGCGGTGGCGGGCACGGCGGGCACGGCCACGCGGGCACGCGAGCCGCGGCTTGAGCCGGAGCCCGAGCGGGACCGCGAGCCGGAGCTGCTGCTGTGGCTCTCGATGGGAGTGTGGATGTGCTGCCAGTAGGGGATCGCGGCGGCGCCGACGTAGCCAGACTGCAGGAGCGCCTGCCACTCGTCGGCGTCGATGCCTGTGGGGCGCTCCTCGCACGTCGTCTTGCCGCAGCGAACGACATCGGCCCATTCGGCTTCGGACATGCCGGCGGGACGCAGGCGGCATCGGGTGCGACCCTCGCGGACCATCATGAGCCACTCGTCGTTGTCCATTCCGTCGGGCTGGAAGCAGTGCTCGCTGTAGGCAAACGGCGGCAGGTCGCCGCGGTCATTGGCACCGTCACCGCCGTAGTAGCCGTTGTTATCGCCGTGGTTGTCGTTGCCGTCGCCGTAGCCGCCGTAACCGCCGTAGCCGTCCGGCGTCATGAGCACGGGCCCCGGCAGGGCAAAGGACGGCACGACGCCGCGCCAGATCTGCGGCTCCTGGTGGCGCCGGCTCTCGCTCTTGGGCAGCCGCATGCGCGCCACGGCGTGCGTCGTGGAGATGCTGAGCCACTCCATCAGGCTCATCCCCACCGGGCGCTTGCTAGCAGGGACCGTGCCGGTGCGCACGAGGGAGAGCCACTCGACGTCGCCCATCATGCGCGGCTTCGTCGCGGGAAACGCGAGGCCGTGGCGTACCAGGTTGGCCCACACGGCGTCGTCCATTTCCGGGGGCTGCAGCTGGGGCGGCTGCAGCTCGCCGTCCTGCGGGCGTTCCAGCGTCGTCGCGTGCGCCGGGTGCAGTGTCGGGCGGGACACGAGCCCGCCGCCCATGCCCGCGACCGCACCGCTGTCGTGGGCGTGGGCCAGAGCCGCGGCGCCGCCGGCGACCACGATGCCCGTGAGACCCGCGGTCACAAGCGCGTCCCACTCGTCGTGCGCCATACCCTCCGGGCAGACCGTCGCATGTGTGCGGCCGTCGCGGACCATTGCGAGCCACGCGGCGTGGGACACATTAGACGGCTTCTGGGTGGGCTTCCCGTCGACGGCGGACGCGGCCGCGGCCGCGCCCTCGTGGTCACCGGCGCCCGCCATCATGGTGCTCGTGGCCGGCCGCTGACGGTGGTGCTGCATCACGAGGCCGCCGACAATGGCGCCGCCGACGAGCGCCTTCCACCACACGTCGTGGGGCATCGCCGACGGGCGCTCCGAGACGAGGGTGCGGCCTTCCGCGATGGCGGCGAACCACGCGTCGTCCGACATGCCGATCGGGCGGTCGGGGCCGAAGCTCACGGGGCCAAGGGCGCCGTGGGGGCCGAAGGGCTGATGGAGCCCGACGGCGACTACGTCGTGCATCTCGGCATGGCTCAGCTCCGCGGGCACCATGCCGTTGTGGAGGAGGTCGGGGGGCACCGTGCTAGCGGCATGCACGTCGTACGGCGCGTCGTAGCCGCTGGCGCCCGCAGCGTTCGGGTACGACGCGTCCGGGCTGGGGCGGTCGGCGGTCGGCGAGGTCAATGTGTTCTGGCGCCCGGCCATATGGCCGAGGGCGTACCCGGCGAGGCCCGTGGCGCCGGCGGCCACGAGCCACTTCCACGTATCGGTCGAGACGCCGTCCGGCTTTTCGGTCGCGAGCGTCTTGCCGTTTGCGACGGCCGTCGCCCAGTCGGTCGGGCTCATGCCCTCGGGGCGGTGGGTGCCGTAGACCACGGGGCCGTAGACGCCATCGGTGCCGTATGGCTGGTGCTTGCCCGCGGCGAGGATCTCGTGCCACTCCGACTCGGTCACGGTCGGCGGGCGGACGGCCTGGGCGTCGGCGACCGCGGCCGTCGTCGCGTACGCCGCCTGGTCGTTGCTGTGGTAGTGGTGGGAGGCGAGCGCCGCGGCGCCGAGGCCGAGGGCAGCGCCGCCGAGCGCGCCGGCGGCCGCGGCCTGGCCCGTCGACAGATGTCCGTGGTGGCCCGCCTGGCTGTGGCTCGCGTGGGCGGCATAAGCGTCACTGTCATGGACGCCCTCCGCATGGGCGATGGGCTCGCCGAAGGCCATCATGGGCGTCTGCGAGTCGACGCTGTGGCGGCCTCCGGCGGCCTCGGCGACAAACACGCTGTTCTTGTTGAGCGACGCGAGCTCTTGACGCTTGCGGCGGCGGCGGTAGGCGAGGCACGCGCACAGCAGACAGAGCAGCAGCAGCAGAATGCCCAGGATGACGATGAGCGCGATCGCCCAGCGGGGCAGGCCCGACGAGCGGCCGCTGCGGCTCGCCGGGTCGTCGCCGTTGCCGGGGGTCCAGATGGTGCCCGGCGTGCAGCCGGCCGTGCCGGGCGTGCAGCCGTCGGGCGCGCCGCCTACACAACGCGTGGATCCCGGCGAACAGGACTGGCCGCCGCCCACGACGCCGGCCGTACACCCGCGCGAGCCCGGCGTGCAGCCCTCGGGCGCGCCGCCGACGCAGCCGGTCGAGCCCGGGATGCAGTCCATGCCGCGGCCGTCATAGACGCCGGGCGTGCAGCTCGCGGACGTCAGCTGGCAGCCGCGCGGCGCGCCGCCGCTGCAGCCAGTCGATCCCGGCACGCAAGGTCCGCCGGCAATGACGCCGGGCGTGCAGCGCGCCTCGCCGAGCGTGCATCCGATCGGGCTGCCGCCGAGGCACGCGTGGGTGCCCGGGACACAGGGCCCGCCGACGGTCTGCGAGCCCTGGCTGCCGGCGGGCTGGCAGAACGGCGAGCCGGCCGCGCACGTGCCGCCGGTGCCCACGACCATTCCTGGCGTGCAGCCGGCGGCGCCAGGCGTGCAGCCGGTCGGGCCGCCCGCCCAGCAGTTCGAGCTGCCCGGCGCGCAGGGACGCCCGATGTCCGAGATGCCGGCGCGGCAACCGGCGGGGCCCGGCGTGCAGCCATTCGGGCTGCCACCTATGCAGCCGGCGCTGCCGGGCACACAGGCGCCGCGGAAGGGCACGATGGTTCCCGGGGAGCAGCCGAAGGTGCCCGGCGTGCACCCTGCGGGGCTGCCGCCGAGGCAGCCGATCGAGCCGGGCGCGCACCACGATAGCGGGTTCGGGATGGATACCGGCCCGATATCCTGGGTCATCCCCGGCGCGATGCGGGCGTCCGGGTTGTTGATGTTGTTGCCCGTCGCCGAGGGGGTCGTCGTGCTGACGCCATTCGGCGCCGGGATCGTGCCGGAGCCAGTCTGGCCGACGTTGGGTCCGGCATTGGGGCCGTTACTCTCGCCGATATTCAAGCCGTTGCCGGGCTGATTACCGGAAGTGCCGCCCGATTGGTTGCCGTTCTGGCCGCCGTTCTGGCCGCCGTTCTGGCCGCCGTTCTGGCCGCCGTTCTGGTTGCCGTTCTGATTGCCGTTCTGGTTGCCTGACCAGCCGCCAGAAGAGCCGCCGCCAGAAGAGCCGCCGCCCCATCCGCCGCGGTTACCGCCGCCGGAGGAGCCACCGCCGCCGTTCCAGCCGCCACCCTGAGTGGGCTGTGGTTGGACGGGCATGTCCCAGCGCTGTTCGGTATAGCTGCTGTCGGGAGACGCGCTCTCATTCATAGGCACAGCCGCGACCAACGGCATCGCGAGCAACAGCGCGGCCAGCACGGCCAGCCAGCCTCGTGCGGCGCCGCGGTCGCCGGGGCCGCCATGGCCGCTGTGGCGCGGACGGGGCGTCGGCCGCATGCTGCGGGAGGCAAAGAAGGGGGGTGCCGTCGCCGGTCCACGCAGCCGAGCGGAAGGATCGTGGGTTGGCACGTCGCTACAAGTATGCGGGACCGTCGGAAAAGGAGACAGAACAAGGCAGGTTCACACGCGAAGCAATCGGAACAGTGGCGTCGAGGAACGTGACCTGAGACAGCGGCGCTGTTAATCGGGATGATACAATACAAGGGGTGGAGACGCAACGGGGAGCGCCGTGACGAAAAGGAATGACGGTGCAGCGGTCGACTGCCGGTCTTGGTAACAGAACGGACTGAGCCAGCTGAGTGTGCAGAAAGATATAAAAAAGAAGACCAGAAGTATTAAAAACAGCGTCTGGATGCCAGGATACAATGAAATACACACGGCTAACAGCGAAGCGGCCGTGCCGGTGCGCCGTGACCGAATTTTTGAATTGGGCTATGCGTGAGAGCTGGCCATTCAGCAGATGGGACGGCAGAGGCGTCGTGGCGAGTCAACGGCGTCGGATCGTGTCATGCAGCCAAGTGAGGATCGTTGACCGAATACGGTTGCCTACGTCAAGTCGAGCGGGCCTATCGGGGCGGATCTTGGTCCAATGCAGGAACTATTAGTATATGGGAAGCGGTAAATGTCGGGTCTATGAGCACACGGAGGATTAAGGTAACGAATACCGGTCGATGTGGTACGAAGAGCCTATGGGAGTGGTCTAGAATCGAGGATGTAAACGACACATCCATAGCGAGTCTCATGCATCGATGAACTCATGATGAGGCGAACGTGCGCAAGACGGCGACGGCGCGAACGCTGGAAGACGCGAAGCCGACCGCGGGTCCCGCGCTCAGGAGCACTACGATGAGGGTCTTGTATACATATGCGATGATGCGTTCTCGCAAGAGCGCAGCCGGCGGCGGCCTGCGAAGATCGCCGCCGACGATGACGCCGACGAAGACGCGCCGCGGGACGCTGACCTGGCCCCGGCAGCGCATGGCTCGAGCCGCGCTCTCGCCGCTCGGACTCCGCCGGTCCTCGCAGGATCCCTGGTGGCCTCCGCCGTCGGTGGGAGGGGCCGGCCAGACGCTTGATGACACAGCGCTCGCGTCGCCGGTCGAGCACCATTACGCGTGCGCCAGAGGCCTGTGGAGCAGCGTTGACGCGCCGTCTCTAGCGCGGGACTCGGGTCGCGGCGGGCGCGCGCGTCGTCAGCATGGCGCAACATCGCCAGGACCCTCGGACCCCGCCGAGCACCGGTCGGAGTGCTGTCGGCCCCGTTCGTCCCGATTGGCGGGGCTGACGACCGGACCGGATGCGCATCGGGGGGTCCGGCATGCAGGTATGGCAGGACACGACGGCCCGTCGCGAGTCGCGTCCACGTCAATCATCGCCGACTGGCCGGGCGGAGTTGCCGCAGGGCATCGACGGGGAGCGCCAGGGGAGCGCCAGGAAAGCGCCCGCGGCCAGCACCGGATTGCGCGGTGAAAAGTGTGGCGCACCGTTGCGCGTGGCTGCGCCATTTTGGAGGGGTCGCCGCAGGGTGCGCCACACTTGGATTTGCTGACCTGGCCAGGGACGACGCGCCAACGCCAGCCAACCAGCCAGCCTGACGTTTGACGACATTTTGACTGAACCCGACTGAACCCGACATCAAGTCGTCCAGACAATTTGCGGCAGCATGACGCTTCGTTGTCTTTGACGTCGGCCGTGAGACCCGCAAACCGAGTGGTGTCGGAGTTGGAGACGCGCGTTCTTCAACGGGAGCCGGGTCGCGTGTCAGCCAACGGCGGCGCATCGCAGTCTCTTGCAGCAATGTCATCAGAGAACCAGGGAACAGTCACAAGTGCCGCAAAACCACCCTCAAATGCCGCTGCCATGGTCGATGCGCACGCTTGGGTTGTTTGCAGTCGAAGCGCCTGGTCTACCACGATAGGCCTTTCACTGATGTTCAGCCGGATGATAGCGCCTTGACATAAGGATTGGCATACCGCCCGTTGGCGATGCTTCATGCTTCTGAAGAGAGCTTGCCTGATGGGCACGATCAGGAGATTAGTGTCGACGCAGCAAGCGGTCAGCAACATCGATGATACAGTATTGAGACTTGGGGCGTTAAAATCTCGTCAACACGTGGAATGCCGTGTGATGAGTTGCTCGTCAAAGCCGCGTATGTGCTATACCATCATCGATCCTTTGACGAACACGACGAATTCGATGCCAGGAACTTTGTTGCACCGAGAATCGGCATTTCCTTCCTGGAAGGGGACCCTCCTGGAGCGTAGGATGGTGGGAGAGCCGCACCCCCTGCCGTGGCGCGACGCCCCGCCTCCGCGTCTGGCCGCCCCACGGCCGCCCGTCGCTCGAATGCGGGCCGATGCCGCTTCACCATACTGCAGACGGCGACATCGCCATGCGCTCGTGACCATCGCCGTAGACCCGTATACCTGATCTATCGTTCTGGTGCCCACCCGGCGTTGGGCACGTCCCGTCCAGACGACGACCGGTCCCCGCGAGGCGCACCGGCCTCTGTCGCGGCACGTCTGTCGCTGCTGCCGCCGCCGCCGACGTTTCTCGCGTCAAGCCCGCACCTGCCCGCCTTCCGACGCCACGTCGGCCATGGCGCCGCCGCCGTCTTCGTCCCCGATGCGACCTGAGCCCGCGCCGCCGGCGCCGCCTCTGATCACCTCGCGCCGGCCGCGACTGTGCGTGCGCTGGCCGTGCGCCGCCTGCCAGACGACCGTCGAGTTCAGCATCCCGCCGCCGTCGGACCGCCACCGCGCGTCGCCGACGCCGCCCGAAGCATACCACGTGCAGTGCTTCGCATGCCTCGAGACCTTCCGGGTCGCCGGATCCGCGGTGCCCCTGGCCGGCTGGGATGAGCTTAACCGCGTGCATGGCGTCGCCCATGTCGGCACGCCGGCGCCTTCCACCGGATCGTCAGCATCCTCAGCTTCGGCAGCAGCAGCAACTGCAGCAGCGGCAGCTTCAGCAAAGCCATCGACACCCAGGCCCGGAACGCCGAATGGTACTACGAGTACCCAGCGATCGAGTCCAGGGCCCAGTGGCCATGCGAATGCCCATGCGCCGCGGCCACGCCACGACGGCGCGCGCGGCTCCGATGCCAAGCCCCTCGAAACCGAGTATTATGACCTGCTCGGCGTCGACCCGCAAGCGACGCCCGCGCAGATCAAGAAAGCCTACTACGTGATGGCCATGAAGAGCCATCCGGACAAGAACCCGAACGACCCGTCCGCCGAGGAAACGTTCAAGCAGATCAGCGAGGCATACCAGGTGCTGAGCGACGTCCACCGCCGCACCGTCTACAACCAGTATGGCCGCGACGGCGTGCTCGGCAAGGCCGCCGGCGGCGGGCCGGGCGGCGCCGGCGCCGCCATGTTCACCGACCCGGAGGCCTTCTTCCAGAACCAATTTGGCGGCGAGCTCTTCCGCGATCTTATTGGCGAGATCAGCATCGCGCGCGACTTCAAGGCCGCCATGGCGGCCGCCGACGATAGCCGCGGCGCCGCCGGCGCGGAGGGCAGCCCCGCGCCGACGGCGGCCGGCGCCGGCCCTGCGGGAGGGGCCGGCGCCACAGCGGGTCTCGCGGCAGTGAATCTGGAGGAGCGCCGCGCGATCCGCAGCGCCCGCGTCGAGCGGCTGACCACGACGCTGATCAACAAGTTGTCGCTGTATGTGGACGCATTCCCCGTATTCGACGTGAACGCCGACCCTGCGGACGGGCTCGTCGGCACGACGCCCGAGGAGCTCGCCGCCGAGGCGCTGGAGGCTTTCCGCCAGATGATGGGCGTCGAGGCCGAGCAGCTCAAGGACGCGTCCTACGGCGTCGAGCTGCTGCACGCCATCGGCTATACTTACGCGCTGAAGGCGCACCAGTACCTTGCGAAGCACGATGCCGAGGACGGCCCGGTCCTCAAGCGCGCGTGGGGCTTCGGCAACCAGGTCGCCGGCATGATGCGCGAAAAGGCGCATATCTTTGGCGAGACCGTCGGGACCTTCAGGACGGCGCTCGACCTGCGCAACTCGTTCACGAAATTGCAGGCCATGGAGGCGGAGCGAGAGAAGGAAGAGGCCGCCAGCGGCGAGATTGCGGCCGACACGGGCGGCGCGCGCGAGCGGCTCGAGCGCGAGGCCGCCGACAAGGGCATGGAGGCGCTGTGGCGCGGGTCGAAACTGGAGGTTGAGTCGGTCCTGCGTGAGGTCTGCGACCGCGTGCTCAGCGATCCGTCTCCCCCACGCGAACGGTTGCGCCGCCGCGCGCAGGCCCTCCAAGTTCTTGGCGAAGTCTACTTCTCCATCAAGAAAGCGCCCTAAGAACCGCACGGTGCTGGCCACATCATACTCCCTCGACTCGGACGGGTCCACCTGATACGGTGGTCTGTCTCGGTATAACGAATCGTGGTTCTGATCATACCCAAAAGGAATTAAAGCGAGAGAAATAAGGGGGGAAACGAAGACCAACTAAAATAAAAAAGAAAAGCGTCACGAGGGAAAGGTCCACAGTATGCCATGGTCGTTTCGGGCCGCGGCTCTCACGCCTACTTGGCGCCTTGGACCTCAGTCATACTGGGCTGCTGCTGGGCCTCCTGCTCCGGCTTCTCGGCCACATTAGCGACCGTGGGACCGCCCCCGGTCGGGTCGCGGGGCAGCAGTTTCTCGGCCGACGGCTTGCCGCGAAGCTTGTTGAACAGCCCGCCCTTACTGGCCGAACCCGGACGCGCCGTCTTGGCCTCCGCGCCGGACGGCGTGGTCGCCGCCGCGTCCGTCTCGGCGGTGGACGGCGTCGCGGCGCCCGCGAGCGCCATCGTCGACGTCGCAAGCCGTGCTTCGTCGTCGTCGTCCGTCGCGGCTGTCGGCGCTTCGTCCGCCGCCGCCGTCGTCGCTTCGTCTGTCGCCTCGGCCATCTCGGCGGGATCCGGCCGACCGCTGCCCGGCTCGTGGCCGTGGCCGCCGCGGTGCCGTCCGAACAGGTGGAGCCAGCCGTGGTCGCGCTCGCTGCGCTCGCCGCCGTGCTTGTCGTGGCTCGTGATGCTCGCGCGCAGACTCGCCGCGTCGCTCGACGTCTCGCTGGCGCCCTCGGCGGCCGCCTCGACGCTCCCGGCGAGATGCACCACGGCGCCGCCGCCGCCGCGGCCAAAGAGCACGCCGTGCGAGCCGAACGACGCGTGGGAGGTGCGCGACGCGCGGCGCGACAGCGTCGACGCCGCGCCATCGGCGCCCGCTGCGTGCGGGACCGACGCCACCGACGCCGCGTGGCTGCCCATCGGCGAGCTGCCGATCACGCTGCTGGAGGCCGGGTGCGGCGGCTGCGAGCCGGCAAGGTGCGGCGGCACGGAGTCGTGGCTTGGCGCGCCGTGCAGTCGCTGGGCGAGCCGGTGGGCGGTGCCGTAGGCGTCCTCAGAGGCGCGGCGGTGGAGGCCGCTGCCGGCGCTGCTGTGATCGATGTGCCCGGTGGAGCGGAAGCTGGCGTCGTGAGACATGCGGCGCAGCATGTTGCCCGTGGAGTTGTAGTGCGAGGGGCTGTACTTGAGGCGGTCGAGCTTCTCGCTCGTGCTCAGCAGGCTGTGGTGGCTGTGGTGGCGCTGCGCGGCCATCTGGCGTTGGTGGCGCTCTTCGACGGCGTGCTCGAAAGACGTGAAGTGGTCACTTGTCAGGTAGCGGTGGTACGCATCCTTGCTGCACAGCGTCATGATACTCTCGACGGCGTCGTTGTAGAGCGTGTCGGGGATCTTGGGCTGGACGGCCACGACGCCGTCGGCGCCGACGGGGTAGTGGGCTTCAATCGCCTGCAGGATGGGACCCTCGAGGTTGAGCTCGTGGGCGCAGCCAGTCTGCAGGAAGTCCGTATAGATCGCGTGCGCCTCGGCCACGTATGCGGCGCGGTCGAGCGTGTCAAGGGCCTGGCAGCGCCGGATAAACCGGATGTTCTCCTCGGCATAGACTTGGCAACACCAAGTCTCGAAGTGCGCGACGCCGACGGGGTCCGTCATCAGGTGTGCGAATCCGGACTTCCACAGCCCGAGCTCCGCCAGCGTGACGGTGAGCTCGGAGCGCACGGGCGGCTTGTGGGACTCGTCGAGGTGCCAGGGGTTCGCGATCTGCGTGTTCCACGGCAGGAACGCGTCGACCGGCGAGACGGCGTCGGTATAGTGCATGATGCGGTCGAGCAGGAACGACATCTTGACCATCGGGATCTTCTCGCCGAGCTGGAGCTGGCGCACGCGCGCCTCGTGCCACGCGAGCAGCGCGTCGCCCGACAGCGTCTCCGCATACGCGTCCGAGTCGAGCCGGACCTTGTCCGCGGTGCCCGCGTCGGTCTGGGCGTTCTCGAGGTCATTCGTGATCAGCGTGTCCGTGTTCGGCGCCGGCCGGGCGAGCTGCCAGTACGCGCGCTCCTGCGCAAGGAAGAGCTTCAGCGGCGCCGACCCGAACTTGGACAGCCGCGAGCGGCGCAGCGCCTTGTAGTACTCGAGGTCCGTGATGTCCATGCGCAGCAGGAGCTCGTGCAGCGCCGTCAAGCGCTCGATCTCCCAGCGCTCGATGCCCTGCAGGTCCGGCGAATTCGCGATGCGCGACTCTAGGTACAGGTACTGGTCCAAGTCGCCGGGCACGTCGCTCTCCATCGGCCATAGGCTTGAGGCCTGCACGGTCAGGAACGTGCTGTCGGCCGCCACATGCATGGCGCCGTCGTAGCGCAAGATGAACCCATACCGCAGCAGCTTCTCCGCATACCGGACGGCCTCGACGGGTTCGATGAAGCGGCACTTGCGCATGAGCCATGTGCAGAGGTCGCTGGCCAGAAACGACAACGGGAACGATTCAAAGAGCCGCGTGCGCGTCTTGATCTTGATCTCGCCGTCGGTGACGATCGCCGCCGTCACGCGCGCATACTGCTCGAAGCGGCGCCGCGTGGTCGCATTGAAAGGGAACCCCCGGGTCCGCGGGCCCCACGCCATAATGACCTCGCGCGCCGCGCTGTGGATCTGTTGTGCCACCGCCGCATGGCCGCCGCCGCCGCCGCCGCCACCGCCGCCACTGAGCAGCGGGTCCGACTGGGCATTCGAGGAGCGCCGGAGGTCGCCGATCGTGCCGGTGCGCGATACGCTGTTGAGCGGCGCCGTCGAGCCCGCCAGGAGGCTCCCGCCGCCGCTGCCGCTGCCGCCTGCGAGCGAGCTGGCGAGCGCGCCGACGGCGGCGCCCTCCTCGTCCTCCTCGTCCAGGTTGGGCGTCGAGCGCCGCGTGAACGTCGTGCTCGTCGCGCCGCGCAGCGCCGGCGCGAGGCCGCCCGCCGAGCCCATCGCGAGCGTCGCGTCGCTCGACGTCGGGGCGTCCGGGCTGGTGCTGCCGGCGGCCGGCGGCGCGCTCGCGGGGCCGTCGCCGCGACGGTATCCGGTGGTATCGATGGGGCCGAGCTTGCTGGCCTCTGCGGCGAGACTCGCGGGAGTATCATGAGCGGCGGCGGCGGCGGCGGCCGCGACGGCCACGCCGTCGGCGGCGGGTGGCGCGGCCATCAGCGAGGTCGCACGGCAAAGAGAGACGTCGCCAGGGCGGTTAACGCGGCGTCGACAAGTTCAAAATGAGCGTCGGCGCTCGGATGAAGGGTGATCGTCGAGGATATCAGGTCTCAGGCGCGACACAGTCAGTCAGTCAGTCAAGGGACTGCTGTGGCACCGCTTGCCACGCGATGTTCGGTATCAAGTGTCGCACAAGCCGGGTCATGCCAGGATTTTTCGAGATGTTCGGGATTTTTTTGATCATGGGGCGATTTCTAATACTTTCAGCAGCTGACTTTGTACCCCGTTCCCCACGACGATGGTCTACGGCCCATGAGTCTTGCGCCGTGAGCAGGCGTGTATACTATCATCCGAATCATCCCGAAGCGCCCGACTCCTCCCGACTCATCCCCCGTCGCCCGTCGGATTCGTTTGAAGCACTGGCTTTTCGATCCCTCGCGGCGTTCACCTCGCACTCAATGCCCTCGCCCGGGGAAGAGCGGGTGAGTTCCACGCCGCGTCGGCCTCCCGTGGAAGTCAGCGCTCGCTGACCGCAGCCACGTCCGAAGCGTCCGAAGCGCCAGGCCATGGTGAACCCGCGCAGGACCCATAGCACCCGGCGATGCATGCTGCAGCCCGCCGTCCATACTCCCGCAGCCGGCAGCTGGGGGCCGGGACCACCGACGGCGGTGATCGGCCAGTCCCGGCCGGGGCAGTCGGAGGCGGCCAAGGTGACAATCGTCCGCGCTGCCACTCTATTTTGTATGGACGGTGGGCGCGGCCGGGGGGGCGCCGCCGCCGCCATGGTCGCCGTGGTCGCTCTCGGACCGCCATCCCCGACGTCCGACGCCTCCTCTGGAAGCGTTTGGAGGCCAAGGCGCCAGCGGTTTCGTGCGTCAGCGGCTTCTCGGCGCGGCCATCCGCGGCCATGCACGGCCATGCACGGCCATGCGCAGAAGGCCATGCGCAGAAGAAGCTCGGTCCAGGCCGTCCAGGAAACGGCGCTGCGAAGGCCGATCCGGGAACTCTTGCCCGTACAGAGGCCACACCCATCAAGCGACGCATGCCTATGAAGGCAGACGGATCCGTCGGTTCCAGACGATACGTGGCGCACGTGGTTGGCGGGCAGCGCCACGTGCCTGTCGGCGTCACGAGCGGCGAATACCACGAGCGGCCGTGATCGCCTGAAGCCGATCGTGACGGGACCGCCGCCTTCAGGGCGTTGTGGCGGAGTCGCGCGGGTGCCCGCGGCTGAAGGGCGTCGCACCCTGGCGCGTCGCCCCCTTCACGGCGGCAGCAGCCGTGGCAGCGGCGGTGAGGGCGGCGAGAACGGCAGGATGGACGCCGGCCCTCGCGTACGTGGGCCAGTCCTGACGGGTGAATCGTCGCCGTTCATCCGGTGCAGTATGAACGTCGCCGGATGAACGTCTGGAGCGGATCGGCCGCGCGAGAGGGGCGTCTCGGCCACGCTCCTGCATCGCTGCGGCGCGTCTGCTCCAGGCCTCGGCATCGCTGTCGCGTCGCGTCTCTCCCCCCAGAATCGGTGATCGGGCGCTGATCGGGCCGCGTCCGCCCGCCGTGCCGACGCGAAGATCCCCGCGGCTGCCGCCAGCCCTCGAACGCGCCTGACGACGGCCGCGGCGGGTCCCGCGTCGTCGTCGTTGGCGTCCGAGCGCCGCCCTCGTGCGCGTGCGCGTGCTCGGCCTCGGCCTCGATGGTGGACTCGCACGCCGATCCGTCATGGTCTACGCCGTCTTGTCGCGCCGCCTGCTGCGCTGCGGCCTCTTCGGCGTGATCCTCGTCGTCCTGCTGATCGGCGTCCCGGTGGTCGTGGACATCGGCGACCACCGCACCGGCCACCCCGATGACCCCGTGAGCAGCACGGACGTGGCGGCCGACGCCGCCGCCATCGCGGAGTGGCGCGCCGCGGCGCAGGCCGCCGTCAGCGCCGCGCGCAACGCGACGCAGCCGGCGTGGCAGCCGACGCCCGGCCTCGATGCCGAGCGCGCCCGCCGCGAGCGCGACCGCCAGCGGCAGGTCCCGATCTGCCTCGTGGCCACGTGGGACTTCAGCGACAACGTCTTCCAGTTGGGCCGCGCGCCCAACTACTTTCCCGCGTTCCTCGACAGCATCGGCCGCCAGCGCCCCGACCACGTGCGCCTGCTGCTGCTGTACCGCGCGAGCCGGTGGCCGCTCGTGCCCGCGGACCCGTTCCGGGGCCTGCGGCGGCCGTCGTGGGCGCGCCGCCAGCTGACCTTCATCCGCATTCGCGCGTCCTGGGCCGCGTGGGCCGTCGCGCGGCTGTGCCCGCGGCTCGGGCCCGGCGGCACGCCGCTCAGCTCGGAGGCCTGCGCCGCGTTCGAGGACACGCTGGCCCGGCTCGGCCCGAGCGTCGCGCTCCGGCTCCGGCCCTTTCTCGGGCTGCTCCTCCACGACTGGCTCGACGGCACCTGCGCCGGCTGGGCCTGGACCGACCTGGACACCGTCTACGGCGACCTCGCCACGTGGCTCCCGCGCACCAGCGTCCTGCTGCAGCGCGCGCAGGTGCTGACGTTCTCCGGCGGCGACTACCACAACCTGTATACCCGCGGTCAGTTTACCTACCACAACCTGCTGGCCGACCCGGTGCCGGGGCCCGCCTCCCCGGCCTCCGGGGCGCTCGCCGTGAACGACGGCTCGCTCGCGTCCGCCGTGGCACAGCCCGCCACGCGCGACGTGAACCGGCTCTTTGAGCACTGCGCGTTGCTGTGGCCGCTGGCCTCCTACATCGACAAAGAATGGATCCTGGACGAGGGCTGCTATGCCCGCGGCGTGCTGGCGTCGCGGACCTCGTTCGCCCAGGTGCCCTGGCAGCTCGGGAACCAGCTGTCCAGCAGCCTCTTTGGCGACGTCGGGTTGCCGCCCGCGGATATGCTGCTCGCGTGGGGCCCCAAGCTGCTCAGCTGCCGCGCGCCCGAGGGCCTCGGCTTCCACGGCGCCGCCCACATCATCCGCATCGGCGACTGGCGCCTCAGCGACGCGCGCTCGGAGCGCCTGGCGTACTGCGAGCAGCAGCTCAAGCAGCTCGTCGCCCGCGGCTTCCCGCGCCGCGCCGCGCCGGACCGCCTCGCCGAGCATCTGGCGGCCGCGCCGCGCGTCAACCTCACCGACCTCACGACGTCCGCACCGCCCAACGCCGCCGCGCCCCTCGCGCTTGCCGACGTGGCGCCGATCCAGTGGTCGGCGGCACGCAACCAGTGCACGTGGTGGGTCAGCGACGCGTTCCGCACCTGCTTCGAGTTCCGCGCCGACGCGCAGTGGCGTTCCCAGCCGCAGCACACCTACGTCGCGTGGCGCGACCTCGTGGACCGCGCGCCGCCCGCCGCCTCCGACCCGCGGCCGCCGGCGTCGTCGTCGTCGCCGCAGACCGCCTCCGGGCGCCCCGAAGACGACGTCGTCAACCAGGTCTGGTACGGCACGTTTCCCATGCCGGAAGGCGTGGCCGGCGGCCTGCCCGAAGGCCTCCTCGAGATCGCGCAGTTCCACGCGCAGGACTGGAAGACGGCCCGCGGCCTCCGGTCGCACTGCGCCACCGGCTGGGTGCCCGGCGACGTGGCGCAGGGCGTCACGGTCTACGGGACCCACCACGGCCGCATCATCGATCTCAACGCGCTCTGCGGCGGTTCCGCCCGCGCCGCCGCGGCGACGGCCAATGACGCCGCCGGCGGCGCGTAACGCAGACAACCCCCAGCCCGTCGTCTTCCCCGGCATCTTTGCCTTCTCCTGCATGTACATGGCTCGGAGCCAGCCCGCTGATACAACGCAACAAGACTGTACAACATCATACACTACCCACCAACCCATGTTAGAACGCATGGCGCACGGGCGGCGGGCGCGGGCCCCGACGCGCCGGCATGGCCACGGGAGCGGCCCACGGCGCCGACGCCGGCGCGGCCGCGAGCTTCGCCGGCGCCCCCGCGGGCGCCGCGTAGATATTGAGCATGCGGGGCGGCCGGCGCGCGTCGTCCTCCGAGTCGCCGTCCGAGCCCGAGCCCGACCAGGCCCCCGGTCCCGCGGTCGCACGGGGCGCGCGGGACAGGGGGTCGAACGGCGACCGCGCCGCGGCGGCCGGGTCGCGGCGCACGGCGGTCCGGTCGAGGTCGAGATGGCGCGCGCTCGCGGCGGACGGCCGCGCCGGCATCTTCCACCCCGCGGCGGCGGCAGCTGGCGCGCGCGGCGGGGGCTGCCAAGCCGCGGCAGGGCGCGCCATGCCCCCTGCAGGCACATAAGACCGCGGCGCCGCCGGCCGCGCAAGACGCCGCGCGTCCTCCGACGCCACAGAGGCGCCCGTGCCCGCGGCCGAGTCGAGCACGACGGGCTGGTTCACGTCCACGAAGGCGTCCTCGGGCGGCATCGTGGCGGGCTCGTCGCGGTGGGTCGGCGTCCGCAGGCCCACGAGCCCGCCGAAGATGGTCCGGCGTGGTGCCGAGCGCGGGGCGTGACGCGGCGTCGGGGACCGCGGGCGGGCGCGAGACGGCGACGGGGCTCGGGCGCCCGGCTGGGGTCCCGCCGCCGCCCACAGGTCGCTGCGGCCCGCGGCTTCGTCACTCGTCTCGCCGCCGTCCTCGTCCTCGTCTGTCCACGGCGCCGCGGCGGTCGCCGCGGCGCCGAGCGGCGTGGCCATCGTGAAAGCGGCCGTGCCCGCCACCGACGCCAGGGCGCTGGATTGCACGGACGGCGCCATGACCGCCGGCGGCGGCGTCGTGAAGCGGGAGAGGTCGAGCTGCTGCATCTGGCCGACGAGCGGCGTCATGTCGGCCGAGACGGCGAGCGCGCGCGGCCGGACCGGCGTCTCGGGCATGAAGGACGCCGCGTCCATCGTCTCGTCGATCGACTGCATGCTTCCGTCGTGGTCGATCGTCTCGTTGAAGGAGCGCGGCGTCGTCGCATCCAGGCCGGGAGAAGACGACGCGGACGACGCGGACGACGACGAGGAGGAGGAGAAGGCCGCCGAGCGCGTGGGCGTCGGAACGGGCGGCTCGGCGGCGGGCGCCATCGGACTGTGCACCACGGGCGGCGGCTCGCGCCACACCCACGAGACCGACGGCGCGGCCGCCGCCGCTGCTGCTGCGTCCTGCTGCGACGGCCGCGTGGGCGTCGCGAGGTCTACGGCCGGCACCGGCCATGCGCGGCGGTCGGCGCGGTCGCCCGCAGCGCTCGGCGGCCGCGGCGCCAGGGCCTCGCACCACGCGCGGAAGAAGGACGTGAGGTAGGCCGCCTGGTCGCTGCCCGGAGCGAGATGGGCCAAGCCGCGGCGGAAGATGACGTGCTCGGGCCGCGTGGTGGCGCCGCGCGGAAACACGAGGCGGTGCTCGCGGATGTGCGCGCGCTCGAGCGCCACCCAGCGCATCCAGAACTCGGCGCGCTGCACGCTCGCGACGCTGTCGGGGTCGCGGCCGCCGGCGCCCTGCTGCGCCACGATCGCGAACACGGCCCGTGTCAGCGCGAACGGCACCCGGTACGTGACGGAGTCAAAGTGCATCCACGCGTCCAGCGCCGACAGCGAGAACAGCGTCATGGGTGGGGGGCCTTCGTAGGGGGGCGCCGCGGCCTCGTCGGGCCTCGATGCTGCTGGCGGCGGCGGCGGCGGCGGCGTCGCCGACGGCGGCGTCACCATCATGGCAGCGTCGGCCGGCGCGGTCACGTCGGCAGCGTCGACCGGGGCGTCCTCGCCGAGGGCCGCATCGATCGCGGCCGCTTCGGCCGCTTCGATCTCCGCCAGGCGCTGCGCATCGCTCAGACTCGCCATAAACGCGCGGTCCTGGGAGTGCGAGTAGGGCGGGTCGTCGACGAGGCCCCCGCCGCCCGGCGCGCCGCTGCGGCGATCCATCGAGTCGCGACGGTCGTCGTCGTCGTCTCGATCCGCCGCGGCGGGGGCCAACGTCGGCGCTGTGGCGCGCCCGTCCGCGAACCGGTCTGCGAGTCGAGGCGGGCGCTTGGCCGGCGGCGAGGTGGCCCGCGGCACGGCGAAGCGGTCCGCCGCATCCATGCGATGCGCTTCCCAACGGTCGTCATCGTCGTCGTCGTCGTCGTGGCGGTCGTCGTCGGGGTCGTGCCGGCGGTCATGCGACAGAATCGTCGGCTGGAACAACGACGGCCACGGCGCGGCGTCCCGCGGGTCCGCGGCCGGCAGGGCGTCTCCGCGCTCGTGCGCGCGGTCCGGGCGGCGGCCGGCGCCGGATCGGCGCGCGGTCGGGGAGCGCGCCGCGAGCCGCGCCGGCGGCGTCCGCTGGCGCTGAGCCTTCGGCGTGAGGGGGATCGTCCAGCTCTGCGGCGGCGGGACGGCGCGCGAGATCCCGGCGCCCGCCGGCGCGGGCGGCGCGGCGCCGTCTCGGCTCGCACGCGGACGCCGATCGGGACTCGGACTCCGGCGCATCGCGCGGTGCGGCCGCGGCTCGCGAGGCTCACGCGCGGCGACGCGCGCTGTCGCCGCTTCGGCCGCCGCTTCGGCCGCCGCGGCGGCCGCGCGCTGCTGGCGCTTCGCTTCGGCGGCGGCCGCGATCGCCGCGTCCCGCCGCTGACCTTCCTGGATACTCTGGACCATCGCGCGCAGCCGCGCGTGCAGATCCGCCGTGTCGTGGCCGACGAAGCCGTACGGCGGCGGGCTCGGATCGGTCGCAGGGGCGGCGGCGGCGGCGGCGGCCGGGCGGTCGCCGCCGCGGGCGGCAGGCGGCGCCGCCTCGCGCCGCCGGCTCGGGGCGTCAGCGGCCTGCGGCGGCCCGTGAGCGCGGGCCGCGTCGGCGCCACGCTGACGCTCCTCCGCGCGTGCATCCGCATGTTCACGTTCACGTTCGCGCGCACGCCGCGTCGACCGCGACGGCGCAAAGACGGACGGCGCGAGCGGTCGGCGGGTTGGCTCGAAGGCCGTGTCGAAGGCGTCGCGGGGCGGCGCCGGGTCCCGATCCCAGGCGTCGGCGCCGAAGGGGTCCTCGATGCCTTGGGAGGCGCGGGGGTGGCCGGCGTCCACGGCGACCACGGCGTCCTGCGCAGCGGCGTCGGCATCGGCATCGGCGTCGGCATCGGCGTTGGCATCGGCGTCGGCATCGGCATCGGCGGCCGCGCGCAACGGCGGCGTGATGCGCGCCTTCATCACCGGGATGCGGGACCCGCCGCCGTTGGGCGTCGCGAAGGCCGACCCGAGGTCTGTCGCGAAGGCCGACGCGTCGTGCCACGCGCGGCGCGGCGTCGTCAGCGGGCCCAGCACGGCGGCGGCGGCGTCCAAGCCGTCCGGCGCCCGCGCCGACGCGGGGTCGGCGACCGCGGGAGCCGCCGGGGGCCGCGAGCGCGCGAGCGACGGCGCGCCGTCGGCCGCGCCGCGGGAGACCGAGAGCACGTGCTGCCGGACGGCGTCCTCGCGGCGCCGGCGCGCCAGGATCGCGGCGCGCGGCCGGGGAGCGGCGGCGGCGGGCGCGGCCTCGCGCAGCGCGGCAGGCGCGCGGGCGCTCGGCTTCGTGATGGCGGACCGCGCCGTCGCGGCGGCCAAGAGGTCGCGGTCCCGTCGCGATCGCGCGGCGGACGCTGCTGGCGCTGGCCGCGTCGTCGCCGTCGCCGTCGCAGTGGCGGTGCTTCGGGCGGCGAGGACGCGTTTGGAGCGGTTGAGCGGCGTGCGGAAGAGGAGCGTCGACGACGACGACGACGACGACGACGACGGCGCGGCAGCGCTGCGCATCCGCGGGCAGCGGTCGACGGACGCGGCGTCCTCGAAGGTGCCGTGGCGGGCGGCCGCGGCGGTCGGGCGCGAGCGCAGCGCCGGCGGGTCGGCGGCGGCCACGGGCCGCGAGCGCGTCGTGGCGTGACTCGCGGTCGCCGGATATGTGGATCGGGTCGCGACCGAGGACGACGGCGCGGCGCTGGCGTTCGCGTTGGCACTGGTGCTGGCCCTGGCGCTGGCGCTGGTGGCCTTCGCGGCGGCGCGCTGCGCGCGGAACTGCTGGAGCTGTCGCCGTCGGACTTCTTGCTCGAGCGCTTCCTGCGAGGACATGCCGGTGCCCGCGGCGGACGAGGACGGCAGCAACGACGACGGCGGCGGCGCGGCCGAACGGAACGCCGTGCGCTCCGGCAAGGGCCGCATCGTGGCGCTTGAGGTCGTGGAGCAGCCAGGCGGACGGCGCGATGCCCGACAGACAGCGCGGGAGACGCCGACGTGATCGGCCCAGACTGAGGTCGGATGCGGCGAGGCGGTGGTGGTGCCTTGGCGAGCAACGGCCACGGCGCGAGAAGGTATGCTGGCGCGTGGACCACGAAGCCACGGGTCCGGCCCTCCTCCCGATGTGCCGCGATGGCAGTGACCCGCCGGCGATCGCGTACGCGTCACGTGCCACGTGCCACGTGCCACGTGCGCGCCACCTGAGCGACGCGAAGGACCTCCGAAAAGTCCGCTCCGGCACGCGCCGTCCTGGCCGCCCGCCGGCGGTGGTCGGAGCCGCCGACGCCGCCGACGCCGCGTGGCTCGTGGTGGCGTCCGCACCGAAAGCAGGGCGCCCGCCCGCGGCGTGCCGGTCAATGCCCCCCGCCCGCCAGCATGCCCCCGGCGGACGCCACAGCAGCAGGCGACCGCCCCGGCAGGAGGCGACCGCCAGCACAGCAGGCGAGCGCTCCCGAATCATACCATCGCTCCCGCAGCTTGTCGTAGGTCCCTTGACGCGCGGCCCGACCGCCGATCCGTGTTAGATGAGATGATGCAGCGACCGCGCCATCGGATACCGTTCCGCCGCCGCGAGCGCGGCGGCGAGGGCGGCCGCCGAGGCCGACGGGTCCACGTGGGCCTGCGAATTCGAACGCGACGGCGTCCGCGAGGGGGTGCGCGACGGCGTCCGCGATGGCGTCCGCGACGGCGGCGCCGTCGACTCGCGGCTCGTGCTGCGGCGACTCTCGTCGCGCCGTCCAGGGATGGTCGACGACGACGCCGCCGCCGTCGACGTCGAGGCGCCCGAGGCCGCCGAGGCGTGGCTGTACCGCCGCGCGGTCCGCCGCCGCGGGGCCGCCATCCCGGGTTCGAGGGTACTCCCGCGCGGCGGTGACGCCAGGAAGGCCGAGTTGGGCTCTTTGGTCGCCAACGACAGTCTCGCTTCCGCTTCCGCTTCCGCTTCCGCAGGAGTGGCCGAGGCGGCGACGGCGATGGGCGCCGGACGCCGCGGCGCCGTGTCCGCTACCGGCAGCAACGGCGCCCGCGGGCGCCAGGCGTCGGGCGCCGCGGTCCACCCGACCAGGAACGGCGCCACCCAGGGCCACCGCCGCCACGCGGCCGGACGGAACGGCAGCGTCGCCATCGACCAGACGGCGGCGCGTCGCGGCAGACGGCGGCGCTCGACGTGGGACCGCGCCCAGCAGACCTGAGACCACGCCGTCGGATCCGTCAGATACAGGAGCAGCAGCCGCAGGGCCCACGGCGGCGACGCGGCGCAGAGCCGCACGCCGGTCGGCGGCGACACGACGGACGCCGCAGCGGCGGGCGAGGATGACCCCGCGGCGGCCCGCGGCGGGGGGCTCCCGTGAACCGTCGGCGACGGATCCGTCGGCGCAGGAGCCTCGACCCGCGCCGGCCCGGCGTCGCGCCGCTCGGCAGCCGTCGGGCGGCCCTGATCGATCGTCGGGTCCCGGCACGCGTCGACCAGCACGACCGCATCCGCCGACAGCCGGACGGCGGGCGCTTCGGCGTCGCGCTCGCTGGCGCGGCGGGAATCCCAGGACGCGCTGGGGACCACCAGAGTATGCGGCTCGACGCTCACGGGCGCGTCGCCGGCCAGAACGACGCGGATCCGGCCGTCCCGGATCGCCTGGAGCGCCGTCGGGTGGGGGCATGTCGCGGCCGATGCCGAGACGGCGCCGCGCGGCGCCATGGGGGCCAGCGCACGTCCGTACCACGCGGCCACGAGGCGACGGCACCCCCTGCCGGCCAGCCCTGGCGGCATCCCGGCCTCGAAGCCGAGGCCCGGCGGCACGATCCACGGCATCTGGCGCGCCACCACCGTGATCCCGACCTGGCCCGGGCCGAAGCCCAGCCAGGCCTCGCTGCTGCTATCGCGGCCGCCGTCGCCGTCGCCGTCGCCGTACACGTCTGCCGCGTGGTCGACCGCATCAAAGAGGGCCGTCAGGTCAGCGGACGCCGGGTCATCAGCCGCATCCTGCACGACCACGACGATCCGGAAGCCGGCGGACGGGAGCGGCTCGGGAAGCACGAGCTGGTCGAGCGCCATCACGGGCACGACCGGGCCCGCGAACCGCTCGAACCGGGCAGCCGTCCCTGCGGCGTGGGCCGGCCGAACGCCCGCGGCCGACGCGGGCAGGTGAGCGGCGGCAAGGACGACCGCGTCGTAGCGGATCCCGTCGACGTCCCACTGGGCCGTCCCAGGCACCGGCGCCACGTGTCGAACCGGCGTGCTGAAGCAAGTCGCGGCCGGCAGTCCGGCCCGGCGCCACTGCCGCTTCAGGTCCCGCAGGACGGCATCGCGCCGCGGCGGGCGTCCGCCGCGCAGCCGCGTCCAAGGATCCATGGGCATCGCTTTGGTATGATGCGTGCTATCGGCCAGAACGATCGATCATCATGACACACATTCCCGTGAGTCCCGCTGCCCTCTCGGTGGGCAAGCCTCCCTGGTCTTGGACCGGGCCGTCGGGGTCGGAGCGCCTCACGCCCGATGGGCCCAGTCCTAGCACGATCACCTACCGTGCCCAGAACCCGCCGAGACGGGGTTCCTTCTCATAGAGCGTGACGCGGGCGCCGGCGTGGACGCATTGGACGGCAGCACGGATGCCGGTGGCTCCGGCGCCAACGACCGCGATGCGCGGCGCTGCCGTGGCCGGACGGGCAGCCGCCGTGGACGCCGACATGGTCAGGCGAAGCGCTGGGGCGAGCCATCGGGTCGGGGCTGCCACGGCAGCGCGTGCCAGGTGCCAGCAAGCGGAGAGCACGGAGAGCCAGGCGGCGACGATCACCGTCGCGAGCATCACGGAATCAACGACGATCAACAGACAAAAATAAAGTAGGGCGAGAGCGCATCCGCCCGTCCAGGGGCGACCTCAAAGGAGATGATGGAGGGCCGGTCTCACGGCGATCGTGGCCAGACGACCCCACGTCCTGCACAGCGCATCAAGCGACCGATCCAGACTGCGGGACGCTCCACGCGCCAGCCGCGAAGACGGTGCCAGACCGATCGATCGCTGTTGTAGCGCGCACGTGCTCGCCACGGAAGGCGGCGGCACTCCATCCTGGCGATCGCCGCCTGCAAGGCGCAGCGTTGTCTTTCGCTTGCGCCTCGTCCCTGACACGCGGCCGAGTCGGAGCGGCGCCCGCCACACGAGGAGAGCCTTTCCCCGCTCGCGAGGCCGCCCGCTTGCCGCAAGACCCCATGTCGGCGCCCTCCCACGACCCCACCACCACGGGGGGAGCAATCGCAACCACGACCTCCAGTATACCTACAAATTAAGACGATTACGGCGCGGCCGCGTCGGGGTTGTGCCGCTGGATCCAGGGATGCTGCAGCACCTGCGAGAGCGGGAGCCGGTCCTCGGGCGTGTAGATGAGCAGCCGGCTGATCAGGTCGCGCGCGTCGGCCGAGAGGTAGTCCGGGAACTGGAGGTCGACCCGCGCGATGCGCTTATACGTCGCGCGGTAGCTGGAGGGGTCCTCAAAGGGCGGGACGCCCACGAGAAACTCGTAGCAGAGGATGCCGAGCGACCACAGATCGACCTTCTCGTTGTGGTCGCGGCCCTCGACCATTTCTGGGGGCAGGTAGTCCAGCGTGCCGCACAGCGTGGTGCGGCGCGCGTTCGGCGCATGCACGGACCACCCAAAGTCGGCGATCTTGAGCTCGCCCTTCATGCCCAGCAGCAAGTTCTCGGGCTTGATGTCCCGGTGGATCACATGCTTGCGGTGCAGATAGATCAGCGCATGCGTCATCTGGCAGATGTACTGCGCGGCCCGCGGTTCCGGGAACCGCTCGCACTTGCGGAGCTGCTTGTAGATCTCGCCCTTGATCGCGTACTCGAGAATCAAGTAGACGCGCTTCGCGTCGTAGAAGTACCCGTACAGCCGGAGGATGTTGGGGTGCCGCAGGTGGCTTTGGATCTCGATCTCGCGGCGGAGCTGTTTCTCGACTTTGGCCTGGACGAGCTCCGACTTGAACAGGATTTTGAGCGCCACGACGTAGTTGCTCTTGCGCTCCCGCGCCAAGTAGACGCGGCCGAATTTGCCCTTGCCCAGGGGGCGGCCGACGTCAAAGTCGCTGAGTGACCAGCGGTGCTCGTCCGCCCGGGACGAGGCCATCCCGGACGCCGATACTGCGGACGCCGATGTCGATGCCGAGACGGAAGCGGCTGATGCCGCGGAGGATGAGGGCGTGCCGTGCGTGCTCGGGTGGGCACTCGCGTGAGCACTCGCATGGGCGCTCACGGGCGCAGGATCGCGCGGGGCGCTGTGGCTCGCGGGGAGGGATCTCGGCGCCGCGGCGGCCGCACGGTAGGCCGGCTCGTTCGCAGTCGCGTCCCGGGCCGCGGCGTGGGACGGCGCCACGTGGCGCAGGTGGGTATAGGACGAGACCGCGGACTCCGCGGCCGGCGCGGCATAGGCGGGCGTCGATGCTGATGCCCCGCTCTCGTGATGATGGTGGTGGTGGTGGTGATGGGACGAGTAGGCGGACCGCGGCAGCGTGGTGCTGGTCGTCGTGGGTGCCGCCATGGCCTTCCGGATAATATTGGACGACGACGATGACGACGACGATGACGAGGCCGGCGCCACGGCCGGCACTGCAGCGGACAACGAGGTCGAAGCGGCCGGGTGCATGGCGGCCAACCGGGCTCGTACCGTCTCGCTGGCGCCGAGGGTGCCGAGTCGCGGCCTTGATGATGACGACGACGACGGCGCGGTCGCCGTCACCATCGTCGTTAAGAGCGTCGGGTCGGCACGGTGGGACGTCGCGGTATGGGAGGCCGTCGCACGGTAGGTCCGTGATGCCGAAGCTGTCTGGCTGGTGCTGCTGGAGTGCCACGGAGCGCTGCCGACGCCGACGCCGACGCCGACGCCGGCGCCCGCGCCCGCGCCCGCGCCCGCGCCCGCGCCCGCGCCCACGCCCGCTGTCGTCCCGGCCGCCGCACTCGATGCGAGCGTGCCGGAACCGCCATAGGTCCGGCTCACGATGCGGCTCGGGCCTTTGCCGCCGCCGAGCTGCGATCGCGGCAGATGCGCCGTTGCCTGATCCACCATCGATCGAAACAACGCAGGGTGAGCAGATGATCACGCACGGCGTCCTGTCCGGTCTACCAACGCGTCGCATGGCGTGGCATAGCGCCGCATGGCGCAGCATGGGATGGGGTCGACCTTCACGAGATCGCTTACCTTGTGTGTGGAACCGTCGTCCCCCGCCGAAGCGGCGGTCGTGGTCGTGGTCGTGGTCGTGGTCGTGGTCGCGGCCGCGTGGTAGAGGGCGGCGGCGGCGGCGGCCTCGCGGTCGGGGTAGCCGACGCCGGCGGCAGGGGCGACGCCCACGGCGTGCCGCGCCGAGGCCTCGTACTTGCGCGTCGTCATGAGGACAGCCGAGGCCGTGGCGGCCAGGCGACGAGGGACGCGGGCCCCGCGAGACGGGCGGCTGGCCGAGGAAGCGTCCGCCGCCACGGACGGCGCGGCCACGGACAGGCCGCTCGGGCGCTCGCCGCGGAAAATGTCCGCCGCGAGCGGAGAACGGCGGCGATCCGGGGGCTCCGTGCGATCAGTAGGCGCGCGCCGGCGCGCAGCGGCGGAGGCGTCGCCGGAGGCGTCGCCGGACCTGCCCGACGAGCGTCGCCGACACGCGATGCACAGAGCCGAGCCGAGCCGAGCCGAGCGGCCTCAAGCCGTGGCGCCGGCGCTGGAGTCGTCAGGCGGTCGCTCGCCGGAGTCGGAGTCGGAGTCGGAGTCGGAACCGGTTTGGTCGGAGTCGGAATCACGCGCCCCGCCGGGGAGGCCAGGCGCCGGATCGAGGTGACGGGTTCGAGTGAGTGGCGCGCGTATCGTCGCGGCCGATGCTGGGACGACGCAGGAATTGCGGATGATGGCGATCACCACCACGGGGTTCTGGCTGGAAACGGGTCTGTCAGGGAGGATAACAGGGAGGATAACGAGCCATCAAGCCATCAAGCAATCGAGCGAGCAAGCAAGCCAGCGAGCAAGCAAGCCAGCGAGCAAGCGGACCCGCGAGGCGAGGACGAGCCGGCAGGGAAGACTTGCGGAAGGGTGGTCGTCGGGGTCGCTCTGTCTCACTCGTGGCGCTCGTGGCATGCGCCGTCCTCTCGTCATCGAGCGAGGAGACCGTGTTCATGGCGCATCCGCGGAACTGCCGCCGCGGCATCGCGGGTCCGGCGGCCGCGGCAGGCGCCGCCACGAGCCGCGGCCTTCGATGCTCCGGCGCGGGCGGTCGGCCTTCGGAGTCGCGGGGATGCCATCAACGCCGGTCCGCCCATGGTCGCCGTGGTCGCCGTGGTCGCCGTGGTCGCCGTGGTCGCCGGTCGCCGGTCGCCGGTCGCCGGTCGCCGGCCGCCGGTCGCTCCGGTGGGTCCCGTCCCGTCCCGAGCTCGCCGCTCACGGCGTGCACGCCATGCTGGGCGCCATCGGCCGCCCGGCGAAACCAACAGCACGCGCGCTCGGCCGTGAGGCCGCCGCGGCGGGGGAAACGTCCATCGCTTGGGGTTCCGCCGTGTTACCCGGTCGGCCATGCCGCGCCGCGCTGGTGTGGCGGTCCCCACCAGCGGGACAGCGCAAGGACCCGCCTCGGCGCGCCCCTGGCCGTCCGACTCCCGCAAAGGCAGAAAAGCATCGCTTCCTCGCCCATCTCCTCGCGCAGGATCGTCGCATCGCTGCCTGCCCAGCGGTGCTGCGCATCGGTCCTCGCATGCCTCTTATCGGGGGTCGTCGCATCAGACGGTCGAGTCCGCTTTAGCATTAAGCAAGGCCCTCGGCACGGGCCTCGAGCTCATAGATGATAAAGCGCCAGAAGCGCTTGACAAACACGTCCGCGTCGGGCCCAAACGCGTCCTGCAGCTCGGCGAGGACGGCGTCGCCGGGCATGCGCGCCTCGACGAGCCGCATGACAAAGGCCACGAGATCCGCATCAGGCTCGCCGAGAAACTCGGCGACCTTGGCGCCAATGAACGCCTCGGCCCGCGCGAGCACGCCCGCGTCCAGCAGGTTCCACCGCAGCGGCCACGCGAACAGGCCTTCGCGGTCGCTCGGGATCCGTGCCACAAGCGCCTGCGTCGCTGCTGCCCGCTCCTCCCGCGACATGATGCGCGCCGGCACCGCATTCGCCGCGCTGGTGCCCGTGGAGCCGCCGCCGCCGCCGCCGCCGTCGGGCCGCACGCCCGCGAGCGCCGCCGCCACGCCGTCCAGCAGATCCAGGTCCGCCGGCACGGCCATCGCGGCCGCGCTCACGACCCCGGCCACCTCGGCCTGCTGCGCGGCACGCCGCGCCGCCCACGCCTCCCGCAGCGCCGCGACGCTCGCCGGCGGCACGAGCTGCGGCCGGCCGTCGCGGTCGCACGCGTCGGGGTCCTGGCGCCGGTCGCGCGCGTCCCGCTCCAGCGCGCGCCGCGCATGCGGCCCGGCCCGCGACCACCACTGCGCACGGTCCGTCTCGAACGGGTGCGCGGCCTCGGCGTCGGCCCACGCCTCCAGCCCCGCGAGCACCCGGGCGCGCTCCCGCGCCACGAGCGCGTCCAACGCGCCGTCGAGCGGCGTCGCCGCGGCGGCCTCGGCCTCGGCGGCGACGGCGGCCCACGCGCGCAGCCGCTCGGCCTCGGCGCGCATCGCCGCCTCCATCGCCGCTGCCGCGTCGTCGAGCGCACGCCGTTGCGCCCGCGCCTCGGCTTGCGCGCGCTGCTGCTGCTGCTGCTGCAACTGCTGCACATACGACAGCGGCGACGGCGCGCCGTTCGCGCTCCCGCCGCGACGGGTCCCGCTCTGGTCGCTGCGGTCGCGCTCGCGCTCACGCGCATGCCGCGCGCGCGTCGCATCGGCCGCGGCGTCGGCCGCCGACGCCGACGCCACGCGCTTCGCGTGGTCGGTGCGCGACGCCGCCGTCCGGAAGATCTCGATCTCGCGCGCCAGCAGCGCCCGCGTGGCGTCCGGCAGCGAGAGCGGCAGCGCGTCCGACGGCGCGTCGGCCGCGTCCGCGTCCGCGTCCGCGCCGGCGCCACCCGCCGGGCGGTGCTCGAAGCGCGCGGGCCGCGGACGGTGGGCGCGGCGCGACCCGAGCGGCGCCGCCGCGGCCGCGCCGCCAGCGGGCGTGTCGGGGGTCGCCCCGGCCGGCGACGCGCCCGCCGCGGCATCGGCATCGGCGCCGGTGCCGGCGCGCATGAGGTCGTAGAGACGGTCGAGCGCCGCGAGCGCGTCGTCGAGGCGCCAAGGCGCGGTCAGCCCGCCCGCGAAGCCGTCGCCGTGCACGGACGCCCCGCGGCGACGCGAGCGCCCGCTCTCGCCGCTAGGCGCCGCCGCCGCCACCCCACTCACTGGAGCGGCCGGCGGCTCGCGTGCCGCGGCGACGGCGCCCGGCGCCGGACTGACGGCGTCCTCGTCCATCGGATCGTCGGCGGGCGTCTCGTCGTGGGGGGCCGCCGCGGCGTCCTCAGGATCCGCGGCCTCCGCCATCTCGGCCGTCTCGGCCGTCTTGTCGTCGTCGCCAGTCGAGGCGTTCGTGTCAGCCGTATCGGCGGCCTCCGCGGCATCCGCGGCATCGGGGGTGGCCTCCGCGGCGGCCCGCTTGGGAGCGCTGGCGGACGGCATGCCGTCGCCGAGCCACGTGGCACGTTGCTCGGGCGTCACGGCATCAATCTGGCTGCGGACCGAGTGGTCGGGATACAGCGCGACGCACGGCCGCGGCTGGTCGGGGTCGCTCGTGTCGGACGGTGGGAGCGGGAACGGCTTGGCGTGGCCAGCGCGGCCGAGCAGCGGGTCGCCGAAGAGCAGCAGGGCGCGTGCCATACTCGCGAAGCTCGTGTAGACCAGCATACCGTACGTGTGGTTGCGGGCGGCAGCACCATAGTGGGTGTAGTCGCGGGCCGGCTTCCACGCGGCGACGGGCCCGCACGTGGCGAAGCACGCGGCCACGAGGTGCTCCGGCAGTGGCCCGGGCACGTGCTGGACAAACAGGGTATAGCAGGCCTTGCCGCGGGCCCGCAGGCCCCCGACCGGCGCAGCGTTCAGGTGAGCTCGGGCGAGATCAGGCATCGCGTCGCCTCACGTCGCGCCGGGTCACCGCGCCGGTGTGCGCCGCGCGTCCTTCCCACGTCGCCGTCTCCCGGCACGTCGGCCGTCTGCCGCCTCGAGAGCGCTGCCGGCGCCGTCGCGACGGCCAGCAGGATGATCAGCATGAGAAGCACGTGTTGAAGCGCGCGGCCACAGCGACCGCGTGCGATGCGTCGTCGTGCCGATCCCGTGGGGAATGCGAAGAGGGGGTCTTGCGGTGCCATGTCCGCCTTCGCGACGAATCTCCGTCCAGGACCCTGCTCGCCGCCACGACGCGGCGCCGTCGCGCGGACCCGCTGCTGCTGCTGCTGCTGCTGCTGCTGCTGCTGCCGCCGCCCCCTTTCGGGCCGTCTCACCGCGGATGAGGGCCGAGGCCTTCGGTCGCTTGACCCGCGGAAAGGGCCGTGGCGCAGCCGCAAGCAACGACGATCCCTGGTCATTCCGGCCACCAGCGCGACGAGACGGTCCGTGTCGACACCGAGCGCTGTGCTTGGCAACCCCCTCAAGAAAAGGCGCGTCGGGTATGGAACGCATCACAGCAGTTCCCATGGGGATGGACGGCCTCGCGAAATCGTCGTCAGAACATGATGGGACATGTGTTGGCGACGATTTCGCGAGCTCGGCATCGCGGCTCGATCGGGGCAACCGTCAAGGAATCCCAACATACAGCAGCAGCGATCCACGGTATGACGCGACGGACTAAGTGCAGGTGATGGATCCGATGGCATCATGAGAGGCAAGCAGCGCGAGATTGAGCCGCTCTCGGTCGAGACGATCAGCACGAGCGGCAAGACGTTTTCTAAGCCCCCGAGGGACGGCGGGGACCCTGCTAGGGCGGGGAGCGGGCTGAGCCATGCACACACCGGCGCGCGGGCTGAGCTGCGCCGCCGACCCGCCATGGAGCGCCCGGGCTGGCTGGCTGGGCGGCTGGCCGGTCGGTCGGTGACCCCCCGTCGGCCCATCCATCCATCCATCCATCCATCCAGCCATCCCTTGGTTGACCACGCTGGTCAGAGTCGATGCCGCATACGCAGAACCAGGCAGAAAGGCGCGTTCAACAATTAAGCATGTAGATCGTCATACCGCATCCTGTCAGCATTGAACAGGCTTTTCGTGCCCAGCGCGAATGAACGCCTGGACGAGCCGCGTCACGCAGAAGTCGACGTGAGTCTCGGTCAAGACCGTCACCGCTCTACATCCCCTCCCCCTCTCCACCACCACCGCCGTTCATACTCCCGCCATGGCCGCCCGCCCCGTCATCACCGTCTTCGCCGAGAACGGCAAGGATGTCGCTTCCACCGTGAAGCTGCCCGCCGTCTTCACGGCGCCCATCCGCACGGACCTCGTCCAGTTCGTCCACACGAACATGGCCAAGAACCGTCGCCAGGCGTACGCCGTCTCCGTGAAGGCCGGCCACCAGACCTCGGCCGAGTCCTGGGGTACCGGTCGTGCCGTCGCGCGTATCCCCCGTGTTGCGGGCTCGGGTACCCACCGCGCCGGCCAGGCCGCGTTCGGCAACATGTGCCGTGGTGGTCGCATGTTCGCCCCCACGAAGGTGTGGCGCAAGTGGCACGTGAAGACCAACGTCAACCAGCGCCGCTACGCTGTCGCGTCGGCCCTCGCCGCCTCGGCCCTCCCGGCCCTCCTCATGGCCCGCGGTCACCGCATCGCCAAGGTCAACGAGGTGCCCCTCGTTGTTGACGACCGTGTCCAGGCCCTCCAGAAGACCCGCCAGGCCGTCAGCCTGCTCAAGGCCATCAACGCCTACACCGACGTCGAGAAGGTCATTGCCTCCAAGACCATCCGCGCCGGTAAGGGTAAGGCCCGTGGCCGCCGCTGCACCCAGCGCCGCGGTCCCCTGATCATCTTCGGCTCGGACGAGGGCATCGGCAAGGCCGTCGCCAACATCCCCGGCGTCGAGACCTGCTCCGTGTCGCGCCTCAACCTCCTCCAGCTCGCCCCCGGTGGTCACGTCGGCCGCTTCGTGATCTGGACCAAGTCGGCCGTCGAGAAGCTCGACGCCCTCTTCGGCACCGAGGACACCCCCGCCCAGCTCAAGAAGGGCTACCAGCTCCCTCAGCGCATCATCACCAACGTCGACGTCGACCGCATCATCCAGTCCGACGAAGTCCAGTCGGTGCTCCGCGCCCACCGCACCCCCCTGACCTTCTGCAAGACCCGCCCCAACCCCCTCGTCAACCGCGAGATCATGGTCAAGCTCAACCCCCACATGGAGAAGGTCATCGCCGAGGCCAAGGCCACCGACGCCAAGGCCAAGGCCGCCAAGAAGGCCGGCAAGGTCACCAAGGCCAAGAAGGTCTCGCTCGCCGCCGCCATCAAGAACGGCTCCAAGAAGTCCCACGCCGCCTTCGTCAAGACCCTCCTCTCCGTCTAAGCGGTCGCTGTCCTCTTGTTCGCGAGCGTGCCACCGCCATGCCCAGGGTATGGGGGTCGCCCGTCTCGACGCTCTCTTCTTCTCCCTTGATTCTTATATTAGCTCATAATTCATGGAAGTCGGACCGTCTAGTTTTCTTTTTTTTATTGGATAGGGCCTTCTGCGTGGAGGAGGAGCGAATGTTTGGCTGTGTGTAGTAAGTGGGTGGCAGGTGCCGGGATCACAAAATAACCGAACTGATCTCATTCGTAGCTTCCGCTCCAGCGTGGATGGTCGTCCTTGAGCCAACGATGGCGTTCTCGGCCGCCTACGGTATGACCATGGAGGAACAAGATCGCAGAATCGAGTGGAGATTTTGGTCAGAAGGTGGATGGCGCAGGCCACTCGATGGCTCGGTCCCCGTCGGTGACGATCGGCTGTAGCCTTCGCCGCAAGCGATGGCCTCCGAACGCAGGGTCGTGAAGCAACCGCCATGGAAACGGCCATGGAAAGCGCGACGTTTCCTCTCCATTCGAAAAGTTGGCACTTAGAACAAGAAACCTAAATGACAAGCTCCGATAAGAAGCTCCGGTTAAAAGCTCAAATGGCAAACTCGGAAAAAGAAGCTCGCATTAGAAGCTCAAGGAGGCATAGTCGAACATGGCATCGATACGAAAGGGACCGTGGCGGCCGAACTTTGCTGCAATCCGCCCCTTTCGCATGCAACGGCCCCGTGTGATCATCATGCACAGCGATCCCTGCGGGCTGCAGAACGGTGGAGCGTGACGATATCATTTAATGCGGCATATCATTTAATGATTCTCGATATTTGGAGTCACGCGCGTCATCTGGAGAGGGCTCTTCTGACCGCGTGTGGCGACCGAGCGCGGTTCGAGCGCCCTTCATGACGGGGACGTTGCGGGGCTTGGCACGGCGACTGACGTGGCCTCTGCAGCCGCTAGTTTCCGGTGCCTCTCGCCTCGCCCCCATTGCTTGGGATTCTTTGATTTAGCAAGTCGACAACGACTCCGTGATGCTGCTCTTCTAGAAGGCTGCCAGGCGTTTCAGGCATGCGGACGCTTTAAAGCACGAGTACGCATGGGCATGTTACCACTTTCTTGACGAAAGGCTTAACGTTGACAACATGGTTTCCGATGCAGAGGACGGACAGGCATCATGTCATCGTCTCATAAATCACCGTCGCGACCCTTCAGCATGTGCCCTGAATGATCGGCGGGTATGCCCGGCGAGCGTCGAAACCACGCGTTGCTCATCGCACCATCGACCCGAGCTCGCGCCACTACAGCCACTCCGGTTCAATATATACATACCAACCAACCACCGAGGTGATCCTCAACCAGAAAGAGATGATATCCAAAGCGCATCAATCATACGGGGCCTGATGAATATAATGATTCAAACAATAATAGTTAGAGAAGACCAAAGGCCAAATGGACAAAAGAGAATTGAGCGGGACGGGATTCGAACCCGCGCCTCCGGAGAGACCACGGCCTTAACGTGGCACCTTAGACCAACTCGGTCACCCACCCAATTTTTGTTTT